>JANRGW010041892.1:0-21739 GCA_024733675.1 Psilopsiagon aymara | reverse complement strand
TCCATGTCCTTTTTATGTTGAGGACACCAGAACTGCACACAATACTCCAAGTGAGGTCTCCCAAGAGCAGAGTAGAGAGGCAGGATCACCTCCCTCGACCTGCTGGTCACACTGCTTTTGATGCAGCCCAGGATACAGTTGGCTTTCTGATGCTTGTCATATAATGTGATGATGGTGTTAACTGTTTCTTGGATAGAAATCTTACCTTATACTCCACCAGTTCACAGAAACACCATTATAAAGAAGCAAGCTATGATAGCAAAAGCTATATCAACCTATTTTGTAATATTGATTTTTATATGCACCAATCAGATTACTGAAAAGATTTTTTAGTTTTTTAAAATGAAACATAAGAAGATTCCCCAGTTTTTAATGACAAATCTAATTACACAGGTTAGATACAAATAGAAAAATTGCTAACATCAGTTAATGCATAACCCTTTCTTCCCTCCACCCCCAAACATGCACAGCTTCATAAGCAAAAAAACCCTTAACTTTGGAGACATTAGACATCTTTTTCTTCTAAGATGTTTCTTTCTACAGATGACACAGACCACACTGAGTGCAGGATCTGAACAATAAACTTCTATGATGCACCCTTTCGATGCCACTTAGATACCTAAGTCAAAGGACTCCAAATTAAAGCTGTAACAGGATAATGTGCCAAATGAGTGAATGCTGCACTTGCTACATAATTTTATTTCATTGTACACTTCCTCTCAGAAGCATGGTGGTTTTAAACATTCATTTGCAGATCATTCCATATATAACAAGATAGGAAACAAATAATTGAATCCTTAATCCTACCCCTTCATGGTTTGGCCTGTCTCTTTACTCTAATTTCTCACCCAGTATCACAAGGCAACAGTTCTGGAAGGGCAATTCCTATTAATGATGGTTCGATTACACAGTATTGGTATCTTGTAATAAAACCCCAAATAAGTGAGAGCATTAGATGAAACTGAGGTTTAGGTATTCCAGCTCATAGCAGCAGACAAATAACACTTCCTGCTTCACTTATTACAGAGACATAATCATTCTTACCAAAGGTGGACCGAAATTCATAAATGTTATTTAGCTTATCCTTATAGTAATGGACATTATAAACCAAAACCAAGCAATCCCCACTTCCCCCCAGAAACATTAAACAAAAAAACCCTCAACAACTGAAAAAACCCAATAAAAAAAATGAAGTCTTGAATTAAATCATCTTTATCATGCAAAAAACATTTACATCAAAACAAATTGCATGTGTAATTGTATTTTGATCATGTTCTTATTACCTATTATAAATCTTGTGTCTGAGTATAGATATTGTACAATTACTTTCTGCATTTGGTGTAATTGTTTTGAATTTAAATGTTATTCATTCTAAGAGAAAAATACAGTAGATAATACTATATAACAAAGGAAGCATTTCTGAGTAATGATGATGCTCAACAGACCCATTTTCATTTTCCCATTTAATAACTACAGAGCTACTGTAATGGTTATGTTACATGTGTGGCCAAAATTATGTGGCAATTGCTAATGTAATGATATAGCTCTGGAAACTCTACAATGCCTGAAAAGTGAATCAGAGAGTCTAAATAAAAACCGCTGTTATCATACCTGTCTGTAGCCAAATGTTAAGTTAGTAATATTTCAATTAGGAAAAAAGCATTGTTAGGCTTTTATATCCCAATAGGTGTCATTCAGTTCACCTCATTTGAATAGCCAGAAAGTAAGGAGTATAGTCTACATCTAAAGTATGAACTTATTGTGATATCAATTATCAACAGATAATTAATTCCTTCTTGAAGTATTTGGGCTGGACTGACTTCTGAAGAACACATCCACTCACTGACCACAGGTCACTTTCGAACAAGTTTTGGAGATTAGGCATCTAACTGAAACACAGGTATTAGCTAAATGTTCTCAGACAGGCTTTCAGACTTTTGAAGTCAACCACTTGTACATCATATGTTCTTCTGTATCATTTTACTTCCCTCTAACAAACAGCAATTTCAACTACTCAAGAATTCTGAATTCTCAGAAAACCCTCCAAAATAGAAGAAAAGCCTAGCAGACCACTGATACTTAATACCTCCCCAACGGCAGGGAATTTGTTTGGTGAGAGACACAGATGATCCAACTTAGGAGCCATACCACACACTGAAGAAGAAGAAAAGAATAATCCCAAAACTAGAAAATCAGCCTTGTGTTGCAGAGCTTAAGGAGCTCTTTATTTTACCAAAGAGAAGGCTGAAGAAAGGCTTGCTCTATCCTGAGCAGAAGGTATAAATCTATCAGTCAAGCTGAGCAGCAATTCTAATACCTCCCTGCAGCACTCAGAGTTTATCATCCCATCTTCTCTGGAAAAAAACCCTGATGTTTCAGAAAGGACAAAAGAATCTAACAAGTCATGAAAAAGTAGTATTCCTACACAAGGGGAAACAATTGGTCAGACTGGTCAGATGACTAAATGGGGGCCTGAAGCATGAGACTAATAAATATTACATTTTTGTGCTATGATGGTATTTAGAACAAAAAGAATGTGCCACCAAATGCCCCAGGAAGATGCAGTAGGTTACCTGAAAGATTGAGAACAATCTCTCAGTACACAAAGACTGAAGATTGCTTCTGAGGAGATGAATTAAGTCATGCACATCTTGGAAAACTGCTCTGATTCACACCAAAGATTCTGAATGATAGGAAGCTTCATTTTTACATTGTCTGTCAGACTGCAAGAAAATCATATCCTAATTAGGCAACGAATTTCCTCAACCTCAGTTAAAAGTCTGGACAGAAGAATCTTTATGCCTCGCACTATTTAAATGCATCCATACACAAACACTTCTAAAGACAGAACAACTCAACTTCCTCTTGATAATGCATTCTTTTTGCCATAAGGCTTGATATGCCAAATTCTGGATATGTTTTGTGAGTCTCCTTTATCCCACTTATTTGTTTTAATAATCTTTTTATATTCCTTCTGGGCTGCAGTAGTTTTAGCTCAGAAGGAGAAAAAGCAAAATCTTTAAATTCCCTGATTTTTTTCATTTTTTTTTATATTGCTCCTCTTTGGGGTGTGTTTCTCAAGTTAACTCTGAAATGAATTTCCAATCCCTTTTTAATTTACTGTATTTCTATGCAAGAGCTCCAACTTTGTAAGCACAGTGTGTGGTCTTCGTTGTGAAATGTACATCATTATGGATATCAGTATTCAATTGTGACCATTTAATTAAGTGCTTCAGGTCATTCTTAAGACCAGATGTACTGGAAGAAAGGAGGAATTCCCTGAGGGAGAATGGGTTGATGCAGTGAATATACTCCATTTGCATGGCTGCTATTGAGCAGCCTCTTCAATCAGGTCATCAACTGAATCCATACCTTGCTCTGCATTAGTATCCAATACTTATCATTTCTTACCATGGAAATGTATCATTTGCAGACTTCACATATATCACTCCACAGATTCTCTTCATGTCTTGAGCAAATATTAATTGCTCAGTAACAGCCCAGTACTTTCTTTTCGTCCTATTAGCAACTTAAATTTGTCTTCTATGGGGGAGTCAATTTTAAAGATAAGCTGCAAAATACTGTCATTCCATGTAATGAGAGCGTTCAACCACAAAGAAGCCAGAGAAATCCAAATACTAAGATACCAACTGCTTGTTTTGACCAGGTCTGCAAGCCAGTCAGAACAAATACAGAAAACCTGAAAAGATAAATTCCGCAAAATATGCAATGCAAGAATCAGCATTATAATAATTTGTCATCTTTAGGGTCCTAACTCAATTGTTCTTTCATTTTATGCAGAATCAACATCTATCTGGTTAATATATAATTCCCAGGTCTTGATTTTCACCTTATCTAATACTTGGAACAATTTTACAGTCTCAGTCTTTCTCTCATTCCTTCTTTTCTTGTTAATCCTGATATTAATTCTACTTCAGGACTGCACAGTTAGTTCTGTGACTCCTCAATTTATGTCAGCTAGTCTAGATGAATACTTACTGTACATGTTTAGTAAATGTTTCTTATTACCCTCCCCAGTTATTGCTAACAAACTTTCCCAAGGACTGGAAACAGCTTCTTTATTTCAAATCCTGGCAGGTTATTCCTGACACAAGGTTTACAAAGGTATTTTTAACCCTAACACTTATTTTGAAAATATTCCCTTTTTACTTTCTTTATTCACTATTTATATCCCTGCTCCACTTTTCTCCCCCTTAGCAACTACATGAACCTTATAAGTAGTAATTTGCATTTACTACTTTTTTCCTGGTTTTGTATCCTATCCGTTATCCTGTTTTATTGCTGCTCTCCTGTCTCCTTCTGACCTAGACAACAGCCTTGCACACTGTAGCATTACTTAGAGAACAACTGGGAGGGAATAAAACATTTGTGGTAAATCTAATTATTTCTTGTCTACATAGAAATAATAGTTAGTATTATATATCTTTATACCTATAGGAAGAAACATTCCTGCTGCTTTCCAAAATCAGGATTACTGATATTTTGTTGATTAAGATAATGCAGCCTTCAGTGGCCTGGCCAGCACACAAGCAGTAGAACTTTGCTTCGAATGCCCGGTTTGGAGGCTAACTAGTCTCGGGCTCTTCATATGAGTGAAATGAGATGATACCACACACAGCTTCATAGCTGCAGGACTCGCTTTGCAGTATCTATGGATTTTCTTAATCCTGCTGTAGCTCCATGTTTAACTATAGGATTGAAAATAATATTTGACTTCTGTTTTTCAATTTAATTCTTAAAAATGGCTTAGTACAGTAACAGAGATTAAACACGTTGGAAAGAGTGACTTTTATGGAAAAAATGAATGCATCCCATTTAAGTGAGATCAATATGCTGCAAAAATAATTAACAGTAGAGATAAAAATACTAGGTGGGAAAAGGATATTTTGCCAGTGGTGAACCAGTCTCTAGAACAGGATCTGTCCATTAATCTACTTTCTATTCCCATCTGTGCAAAATAAATATATGAGTGGAAGGAAAGGCTGCAAGAACATTCCAGCACTCTGGAGCTCCTAAACTCCCTTTCCTCCCTCCTTTCTCAGGAGCAGTTTCTAGCAAAGATTCATGTTCTCAGTCCCTGCTGTTTCCTGGTCCATGTTCACCTGTCTTTAAGGGGTGCTAGAGAGAATAAATGGATAGCAGAACAGCAGCTAAGGGCAGGACTGGAGTGGGCAGGCTGTAAGGTCCTTGAGGGAAGAGAAGCTTCACAATTGCAAATTGTTTTTCTCTGTACAAGGGAAGAGATAAGACTTGGTTTTATCTGAATGCTCTCTGGACCAACTGCTTTTCCTCTTGTTGTCCTTACAATACCTTTACACAGTTTGAAGTCAGATCGTTAAAAGAGTCTTAACAACTTTCTGCCATTGAAGACATGAATGGATTCAGTGAAGCTGTAAAATATTATTTAAGCACAGAATTTAACTTTCCTTGTTTTGTCATGTGGTTAAAATGTGTGTAATAGTGCATTAACCTTTCAATGAATCCAAGGTTCAATTACACACTGACAAGCTCCATTGAACTGGGGCTTGGGGAAAGTATGTATATGTAAATAGGCTTGAATTTCCTTAATGCAAACATCATAGTTTTGTACATATTTCACTGCAAAACACTGCACCAGACATGATGACATCTTCACCCATGCTCTGTCAAAATTATAACCCCCAAAATAAAGGAAGATAAACAGTGTATGACAATAATAAGTTAACATACATCTCTCTCCTCTTTTACACAGTTTAAGAGATTGTTCTCATAATCCCTATGATTAATTTTTCTTGGGAAGAGATAGAAAAATGCAGTAAAAGAAGTCCTTACTATATGGAATCCCAAAGCCAGGGATTTCCATACTGCAAAAGTTCTCTGAAATTCAGCTCTTTATAAATCAGAGTATCAGTCATTACCAATTCTTGTTTGGATTTGACCTGAATACCTTGTCTGTCCTTACAAAATGTTGAAAAGCTTTTGAAAGTATTTGAAGACAAATTTATTTAATTATCTGATACAACATATGAATATTGAGTATGATGCTACTTGATACTCTCTTTGCCTTGTTACTTTTCAATCTCATTAAGAATTATATAAGTCTTGAAATAAAGTTATTATACAGTATGCTTAGGTAACAGCTTCTTACATATAAGAAGGCAAAAAGAATCTGCTTCTCTAAAATTAGCTTGCTGGGAGTTAATTGTGCTCCAACGACTGCTGTGTAACACAGCAATATCCAAATTCATTTTAACCCCAATACTTACTGATAAAACTATGTTTAGCAGGCTTAAACACAGAAGAGGCTCTTTCATGCTGAAAAATGAGAAATGCTATAACCTTGATCTAACATTTCTTTTTTTTTTTTTTTGGGGGGGTGGGGGATGTACACAGATTTACAAATCAGAAATGTTCTGAATAACATTATTTTTAACCTTCATGCTTAAAAAGATATCTACAGAGTTCTGCTGATTTTTTATTTGATTGAATACGTGTTAATGTGAAATTGGAAAATGTCCACTCTGAGTTCATAGTGAGTGACCAAGGAAATTCACAATTTACTAAATTCAGTAATTTGTTCTATGCCTGAGAGGACAAAGAATGCACAGGCTTTGCAACAGACAGAAGCTGTAATAATTTCTTTTTCTGATGGGAGAAGAAAAGTAAGGTGCAGAAAAAGAGAAGGTAGGACACATTATCAATAGAAACAAAATAACAGGTATATTCAGGCATAGAAAATATAGCAAAACACCACTATGATACCTTAAACTTACTTGAAACAAAGACATAAGTAATTACAAAGAAGTCGACAATTATTAAAGAAAGCTTTTGACTAAGATTAGCTATCACTAACAAGGTCAGGACTTGATAAGAAGAGGATATGGTTAGAAGTATCTATAGACACATTCCACTATTCATCTAAACAGAGTAAGTATCTCTTATATGGTAGATACTTTAATTTTTGTGCTAAAGTTTCTTAAAACACATTTAGGGAAAAAACACAAGTGAAACATAAGAGAAAAAATCCACAGAGATGAATAAGAAGTAAAATGCACAGGAGCATAGCTGGATTTTATGAATTCTTAATAACTCCTGAAAGTATTTGCTGCCCGAATTTTCTGTCACTATAATCTCCATTTCACTAGAGATTTTTTTTATACAGCTAATGAACACACATTCAGTATGACCTCTCAGAAAGATTCTTCAGGTTAGAACAGAGCCGTTAGAGAAACACTAAACCAACCCTACTGTGCAAACTAGTGAGCAGGAGTATGGTGGGAGTGTACCACTCTGGCTAGTCAGAGCTTAGCTTAGAGGCTGCAGTCTTTGGGAGTGCTTCCTTACCAAAGTCACAATGGCCTCTGAAACACATGAAAATGGAAGCAAAAACAGTTTTGAGGCATCTTTTCTGCTGTCAGCTGAAGGACAGATTGGATGAGAATGGCTGCTGAGTATTTGTGGTTTTCCACTGAATATAAACTCATTAGATACTCTTCTAAGCATGTTTCTCCATTCTTTGCTTGTCCAGACAGTATATGAAAGGCCTGAACACTGTCTGTTTCTCCAGGGTTTTCGTCAGAGCTCTTCTCCTTAAAGGTGTTCAGAATGAGCCCATGATGGATGAAGACCAGAGCAAAAGCCAAAAGGCATTTAGAAGGAAATGGTCTGTGGAAAGAGAGTGCTCAAGCTTGAGGTAATTGAAAGAGTAAGGTGGTTTTGACAACCACAAGGGAAGCAAAAGGGAGAAAACTCAAAAAGCATTAAAGTAAATCCTTAGGCAGCTTCCTTCTGTTGCTGTTTTCCACTTTTCCCGAACAACTGGACTGTCAGAAAGTAGTCAAAGTGTTCTGCTAGGCTAAAAGTTAACACAGGAACCTCTGAGCTTTACTTTATTGGGTGTTTTTCTCTCTACTCTTCTCAGTACACTGATTCCAACTGCTCAAAACCTGGATCAAGCTTATTTGAACCATCTATCAAGCTGAAATTTCTTCCCCTGTATGCACTGCAGATGCTACCTTCTCTATTTCTGCGTCCATCTTGGAACAGTTCAAACAGATCAAACTAGCTATTGAAGTCCTTCAAAAATTTAATACCTCATCTGAAACTCAGGAACTGTGCATCTGAACAAATCTGTAACTCGAATCTATTTCAAACTTCTACTTAAAAAGGTGACAAATACATTTAACATAACATCCAAATATATTTCTATCATCGTTGCATACCTGTGAATTCATTTTGTGTCCTCATAACCATGAACTGTTTCAAGACAGGTAATTTGTATTTTACAAAGAACTCACTATTTAACAAGAAAATGTTTGTTCCATTCCAGATCCTCATGGAGCTATATGAGATACTCAGATGGTCTTTCATTCACCTAGATAAAGTGCTTAAGCTTGAAACCTGGTCACACACAATATACCTAACAGTAGAAGATGAAAATTCTCTGGAGGAGTCCAATTCGAAACACCTAGGTGGAATTCTTACTCTGAATTTCCCTCTGGAGAAATCTGACTCTGCCATCATGAATTTCATTGGAGGCATAAGGAGATGAGTTTATGATTTAGGCACCAAAAGCTCTTGAAGTTAGCTTAAACGATATCTCTTTATGCATCAAATAGGCTGAACTGAACCTATTGAAGAACACTTTCTCTTCATCTACAAATGTGGACATACTAAGCTGTAACAAATTTCCAGTATTCAAATTCAATTAAGCCACCATTACTTTTTTCATAAGATAACTATATATGTTTGGATTAAAAAAAAAGAAAAAAAGAAAAAGAAGAGAGAAAAGAAAAAGAGGCGTTTCCAGTAGTTTTAAACAGCTATCTTCATTTGCTGAGGCTGGTGAGACTGGAAAGCACTTTGACTATTGAAATCATTGCTATTTTCCCACATAGACTGCCAGCAGCAGTTATAGCATTCCTGATTATATTTAACCGACTTACTCATCAAACAGAATAAAGGCATTTACCTTCTGGAAAGAATATAAAAATAGCAGCAAATACTTGCATACATAAAGAAGACACACGTGAAGCAGATTTCACTGCAGTATTTACTTGCTCTGGATGAGCACAGCAAATACTAACTTGTTTTCTGTGACAAAGCACTGTGGTTGAGAGATTTTTGTCCAGAATAGTATCAACAACATGCAGTTCTGTTTTCTTCACTCACTGCCTGTCAACCCCTCTGAAATTTGCAGTATTTCAGGTGCTGTCTCTGGTTTCCTTGACACAAGTCAATGATTTGTGTCCCATTCAATTTAGGTCATGTGAAAGTACTCATAGCTCCTTGCCGTATGTCAGTGGGTGATAATTGCATTGATCCACCTTGCAGTGGGCTCAGTGAGGGCACTGTTCTGATAACTGAATAACCGGAGGCTATTGCTTGCTAGAATTAGTAAATTTGCCTGACTGGTTTGATTCCAATCAGACTTGACAGGGAGATGCATAAAATAGGGAGTGCTAAATGTGCCAACAAGAGAATTACTTTTCAGATTACGTTGCTAGTAGAGATATTGATGATTATGCTTTGCGAGATGAATACAGCAGTTTGCCACATTCTATTTTCCTTTGAACAGGTGAATGTGTTCTGATAAAGAAAAATCTAAGTTTTCATCTCTAGACTACTGAAACGATAAGTATTGTTTTAAAGAGCATAGCGATTTTTTGTAACAATTTTCACTCCTCTACTTAAAAATTCTCAGTAAGAAACAACTATGAATGAGAAGCCCTTTCCTTATGACAATGGGAATTCAACCCCAAATTTATAAGATAGACTTGAAACAAAGCTGTTGGAAATATAGCTTCATTTTGGGGTATAAGATTCTTGCTAGCTGATCCTTCATCAGAGCCCAGTTCTATTTTTTCCTAAAAATTACTTTCTTAAGATACTTAAACCATCAACATTTCTGGCTAATGCCATGAATATCTTAATTTAAAATCCCAAATATCCAAATGTATAGGTGCCAGCAGGTGATTAAGCTGTCAGTGTTCAGATAATGTATTTATCGTATAAGTGTACTCATAGTTAAAACTCCTAATTTGAAGAGTAAAACCTTTCCATGATTCTCATCTTTATCTTGTATGAAAGTATTTTCTGGTATTGTTCTTAAGCAGAGTTGCTCTAAGTTGGGAAAAGCTAGGTGTAGGATGAGAGATTAACAGCTTCATTTTAAAGCTGTCTCTTAACATCCACAGCTCCAAAGTACTTGTACAAAAGGTGCAGATGTTCAGCACCTGTTAAGGAATATTGCCAGGAGGATCATGTTTACACTGTGACTTGCAGTGTGCCAAACATCCATTAGCATTTGTAAGGCTTATGTAGGTTTTTAAGTCCCTCATGTTTACTCCCTTAAGTTTTGGGCAGAACTTGGTGTTCTATACACTAAATATTTCAAGAGTCAAATATTAGCATTAATCTTATTGCTGTTTAGCCAAATTTTGCCAGCTTTTGTTACTCTGCTGAGCAGAGATACAAGGAAATAGCATCAGTAGTTTTACAGGGGTGGCTTTGAAAAGAAAAATGCAGTGGAAGTATGTGTTTAAAAGGGATGCTATCCATAATCCCCTAAGACTT
The DNA here is from genome assembly GCA_024733675.1 of Psilopsiagon aymara. Lineage (NCBI taxonomy): Eukaryota > Metazoa > Chordata > Aves > Psittaciformes > Psittacidae > Psilopsiagon > Psilopsiagon aymara. The sequence goes on along the minus strand of JANRGW010041892.1, from coordinate 11,164 downwards.
GTAAACTATAGCTGAAAGTTAAACACATGAGACTACTCACCTCTCACTTGTAAATGCATTTAAAAAGAAGCTCTGTTTTATATCTATTTCCTTACTCCAACAAAAACCACACATAATTACTTTGTAGACAGAAAAGGAAATGAAAACATGCTTAGAATCAAGTAAGGACATCTGAACTGTTTTAGTAAAGTCATTATTTGATAACCTTATTTCACTTTTTAGAGCTCAATTAATGTAACTGGGGGAAACCAAAGTGTGTATTCTTATATTGTATCATTCCATGTGAATGTCTCATACACTGTCATGCTGCCTGTACTTGAACAGGTTAGACTGCAGGACTGCAAGAATACCAGCAATGTTAATTTATTGAATTTGTCATTGGACAGATATTTTCAGCAAAAATTGGATGTGTGAAAGTAATAAAGAGCAAGATTCTATCCTTAAATGCTGAAAAACATGGTCATTAATTAATACATTAAAAGCGGTTGGCTGTTATTCCCATCTTTGGGAAAAACAGTGGGTGTACCAGCACATATTCATTGGCAGGAAATTAAATTTCTAAGAGAAGAAAATTAGGATAACTGTAACTCCTATGGTTTGTTAATTCATCAGCACAGCAGGATGAGCTTGAATAGCAACTAGTGAGCACATGTTGAATCAGTGAAACCCCTGTAAAGAGTTTCAGTATTTGCTGACCTCCAGATGATATGTGGAAATTTTGCCTTATCTGATTTAATTTTTACTGAAATGAGAAGAAAAAATTGAGTTTCAAGTTCTTCCTATACACATCCTAAATTACAAATCTTACCTAATTAGTGGCAGTGAATCAGACGCCTTTTTTTGGTTACTATTATAATTAGTTACATGCAAAATAATTACTGAAAATTTCGCATGCGTCTAATGAAAACCTGTGCCTGCCATTCGTGCTTAGTTTACACATAGATTTTAGACCATAACTGGAAATATGTAAAACAGCTAGGATCTGTGTTTTAAAAATCAGAAGTGCTTACTGAAAACTGAAATGCCTACTCATATAGAAGAGCAAAAATATTCTTACCACCCTCCTCCAAACTATGTCATTAGCCATGATTTCCTACATATTTAACTTTTTTAAAGTTTGTTTAAACATCGCATTGCAGAAAGGATATCGGATGGAAAGACCTTAAGAAGCTTAGTTTTTATCTACTACAACTATGCGAAAGAAAAATTGTGATCCAAAATAAAAATAGCAACAGCAAAAAGACAAAAATATGTAAAAAGAAGGAAAAAGATAAAAGAATGTAGTTGGTTATAGATACTGGGTGGCTGATTTAACTGGGCCTACTGACATGTTCCTTTAAGATGCAATTAGATATTCTGCTGATGCCTTACAGAAATGTTTCAAAAAGGTTTTGCTTATGGACAGTTCTGCTGGTAAAGCACGAGATACGGATTTATTCGTTTCTCTGGTTCACTTTTTAAACAGTAGGCAGCCATATTTTGTTTCAGGCACGATTATTGGGCTGAATTCGATAATAATAAAAATACATGTAGCTTGCATTAAAATTAAGGTACTTAGCCTTCATTTAATTCAGTGCTTTGCTCTCATTAAATCACAGTTGAGGTTGAGTAAAGAGGAAGCCTCAGAAAATTATAAGGCAGCTGTACTCAGGGTAACTTTTTAACTATTCCCTGTGTTGGGTGATCTCAACAATATCATACATTTGTATTATGAAATGCTTAGGATGTATATTTGGGTTCCAAAACAACTTTTGAAACCATTCTTTTATTCAAGTGCTTGAAAAAATATGCACATGCATACAAAAAACACTTACTTTACTTGTTGAGTGACTGTTTGGCATAAAATATTATCCTGTCCAAATGTTTTCTACAGAAGTGCATCCAATATAGACTAGTCAGCAGCTTTGGAACACAGGTCTTAAAATAACCAATACAGTTGGTTCTGCAATGCAAAAGGCAGCCTTCTCTTGCATCAAGTAGGTACGACAAAAAGATCCTTAAACTCTCAGACAAAAAAGAGAGATAAGATCAAGAAATTGTTATTTTCTATCTATTCTGATTTTTCTTTGTATCTTTATCCATATCATTTTTCCTAAGATGAGGGCTATTACCAGCCTAATCATCAAGCAGAATTTAGGATCTCTGTTACTCCCATAAAAAGTTTTAACTGCTTAAACTTCCACTATGAGAAAAAATGGGAAAAAATGGAATGCAGGATGCATATGCTGACCAGCTGATTAAATTATGGGTTGTGGTATGCAGTACTTTGCAGCTACTGCCCTACAATAGCCATTTTTGCTTCAAAATAAGAAGTCATCCCCAGGAGACAAGCACAGCAGCTTGACTCTATTAGATTGTCTTTCTAAATAAAAACAGTTTCCGCCTTTAAATGCCTAAAAAGAACTGTGGCAGTTTCTGTAAGCAGAAACAAAAAAATGTTACATTTGCACAGAAATGGTGGCAGATATTACTGCACAGCATTTCTAACATATGGAATCTGGAAGATTGCAGCTTGAGAGTTTAAAATATACACACAAAATAAGTCCCTTCAAGGAAGAAAGAAGTTTGCCATGGGCAGCCTCAAGCAGTAACATTCCTTCTGCATTACTATCAAGGCTGGTTTAAGTCTTGAGCAACCACTAGCAACACGTCAATGCCAGCCCTGATTATTAAATACCTCCTATTTATTGCACAGAACTAAATGTCTACACTGTTATTTCATGAGAAAGGTCTGTACATCAATATACAAAACAGGTTCAAGGCACTTCTCTGAATATATTCGCATTAAGAAAATTTATAAGGAAAAGCATTCTATAATGAAAAATGTGCACACAAAAAATGATCCCAGATGCTCAAAGAGAGGTTGAAATAATATTTTTTACAGTTATAAATTAGAAAAAGATTCCGACACTATCAGCCAAACATGCTAGTGAGCAAACCACAGTGAAACCCCAGAGACAACCATGACTTGAAGGCCATGCATTTATGTTGGACCAGCAGCATATTCTCTGATGCTCTTGAGTATCAATACAGACAATATTTCCCCCTTACCATTTCCCTGTCCAGAGATCTCTCCGTTGCAAATACCATCTTCCTTTAGTCTTGGGGTCCTCTCTAAATAACCTTTAGAGCCGTTTTTAGTCAAGTTACGCTAAATGTAATGAGTAGAATGTATATTAAGGTGTTTTGCAGTGTCATCTGAGATGGCATGCATTAAAGTGTGATAATCTTTGTGTAAAGGCATTGTATATAATAAATATATACAATATATTTCTTGCATATAATATATGTATTATATAGCAAATATGATGGGTATTGCCACTGTCTTCTCTCAGCATGCTGCTCTCATCTGTCACCGTTCAGTGAAAAGTGCCAAGTGAGTGAGAACAGTGAGAACTGCTCACATAATCATCACTTCGCTGGACCAAGAAAGTTTCTTAGCGCTATGATTAGTTTTTCTGAGAAGTTCTTTTCTGAGAATATTCTTGAGTTTTGGCTGGTGTTCTTGCACCTATGTTTACTTTCTCTTTATTTATATCTTTCAGCTAATAAGAAAAAAAAATGTTTTTTAACAGTCCTCAGAGTGACACACTGCTATTGTAAGAATTTAGGTTTTAAGTCCGTTAATCTTTGTTTATACTCTACTCAGAGCATAATTTCAAGTTAGGGGAAGTTATGAAGTATCACAACACTCTGTCTCACTTTATTTTCTGAGGATTGACCTGTGATAATCTGGGGAGCTTGTATGTAGTTGATGAGTGACAGCTGCAATGTGAACTCCAGATTTAATAACCATCTCCTACCTTATGTCTTTCCTGCAATGCTGCTGTATGTTGTTTATACAAGTGACTGTGTGATGTACTGGAAGACAGCAGTCTCTCAACATCTACTAAAATCAGTCAGCCAGAGCCAGAGCACAATTGCTCTTACCAAGGAACAGAAATAATTCTGAAGTACAGAATCCTTAACAAGATTTCTCTTGTGTGCTGGTTTTTTGTTGGTTTGGGGTATTTTTTTCCCTTCTGTTTGATATTCTCTAAATGTACCATCCCTTTCTGGAGGAGAAATAATGGGAATGATCCTACTCAGTACACTTTACAGACAGAAAAGACTTCAGACTGGGAGGCTGCTGAATCCACTGTGCTTAAGTTTCCAAGAGCAAGATTTAAGAGTACATCCTTGAGATAAAGCAGCTCCCTATTTTCTATGTAGAAATTGCTGCTCTGAGTTCTGCAATCTATCCATGCATTGACAGAAGCTGAACTGGGTTTGGATTCTACTCTGGAAATCAAGCAATAAAAATTGAGGAGCTGTGAGGCTGGCAGTGACCCGAGATGCTTGATCTCAATAAGCCTCAAGAATAAAAGTCTGGACACTTAAGTTTTTCTATCCAGAGCCAAAAGATAACAAAGGATGACAGCAGATAGCAAAGAATTATTGGGATGTTTTTTTTGTTTGTTTCAGATCAGCACATTTCTTAAGTGATCAAAAATTGCTACTTCAAAACTTTAGTCAATATACATTTTTACCATCAGCTACTGCTGAAGTGAATTATAAATAGGACAGCAAAAGCCTGTGTTTAGCATTTGCATAGGCTGTTAATGTTGGCACTAGTCACTGAGTATTGGCAACTTATCTTTAAGGAGGGTGGTCCTAGAACTATCACCCAAAATATACTTAAAATGAGAGCATATATAAAATGCTGAGCCTCATTTACATTAAAAGCACATACATCCAAAGAAATCAAGTGAATGTCTTGTAAGGGAAACCTAAACAGCAGACTGATAAAACTGCTGGAAAACAATAGGTAAATGTGTATTCATTCTTTGCCTTTATGCAAAGCTTTTTTTGAGCTATTTGATCTTTCTTTCTCTCAACTAAGCATTCAGTGCTTCTTGAATCACAATTATGACAAAACCATATTTCTTTAAAATCTTTCCTGAAGCAGTATCAGAAGCTTTTCAGTTGCAGTTCGCTTCCATTGAATCCAGATTACTTGGAGTGATTTTTAATGGAAAATCCCCAGTGTTTTAAAGAGGTATACTGCAATTTCACTTCAGTCAGGACATAAGAAGTTCTGGAAAATGAAAAAAAAAAAGCTAATCAGAAAAATTGTAAGAGAAGAGACACCAGATTGTCCTTTATCTTACTCCAATTGACTCTGCTGAAGTCAAGGAATCTGCGCAGTGCAATGAAATGATGAATCAGACCTAGTGCCTTTCTCCATTGCAAATTTAATGTTATGGAAAATGATATTAAAGTATAATATCCATACTTTAGGGCTTACCAGAAACTGATTCATGATAAACACTGTTTTTTTTTTTTTTGAAACGGTATTAAAAAATTGAGTTCTCTCTCAGACTCCTTCAATATTTCAGGGTATAATTTAAGAACACATCCTTTATTGTGTTCAATAATTCTTCCTTGGGAGTGGGAATTCAGAACTTTAATGGTAACTTTTACATTCATGCATAAAGTTATGAAGGAAACTTGAAGTAAAAGTGAACTTTTCTGAATGCAGAAGTAAGATAGCAAAAGGAAAGGCATGTTTCTCTGTATGAAATTGCCTTTGAGTATGGCAATTTAAGTGACATGAAGGATATTTCAGCTTTTAGGAACTGTATTTCATTTACAGATTATTAACTGTCTCAATCTGTCTTTGTTACAAATGTCCGTTTACATACATATTGAAAACACTTTTATTGGCTTAAACCTGTGCCAGCTCTTTTAGGTAATTTACAAAACAAACTGTCAAAGATTGTAACAGGAGGACAGGCTGTCAGCTGTCAGCCTGCCTTTGACGAGCCCAGTGGCAATGAGGAGAAATCCACTTTTCTCAAAAAGATCACACAAAGAATCAGCAACCCCCTCCAAAAAATTAAAACAAAATAAAAACCCAATCCAAAATCAAACCACCAAAACCACCACCAGAAAATCCCTCTTTGTCTGAGAGTTTCAAGTTAACTCTGCCAGATTCTTTGAGGGTGTCATGTTCTGATTTACGGTGAGATACATGTTTATGATACTCGGCTAAATAGAAGTCATAAAACCTTCTCCTTTCCCAAAGTACTGCATCAACTATTGTATTCTGTACTTGCAGCCCTGAGAACATGTATCTCCAAGATTTAAAGAGTTTAATGCTTTTATTAAGCCTCTGTCATGATTTAAAAGGGAAATACATAGACAAAACTACTTGAGATTCCTCAATAGAAAAAATGCACTGAAATCAATACACATTAAATTAATGTCAGCCACATAGCAGTAACAATTTTCTTTCTACCATCACTAATGCCTGTTTCAGAAATAGTTTAGCTTTAATTTTTTTTTTTATTTCTTTCTTCTTTTAAATGCCAAGTTTATTAACTTTGAAAATTAAATGCTCCTCGGCACTGTCACGGATCAATTGGCACATTCAGGTAAAGTGCTGGAGCAGTGGGAATGAAAAATCAGTTAGTGCAAAAAGTTGCAGAGGTCATTCCATCACTCCACTACCAAAACTCACTGTCCCATGTAATGTGCTGAAGAAGCATCTGCAGCTGAAGAGAATTTCTCTTAAGCTCACATCCCTTCCTACTGCAGTAATATGGGAAAACCTGAGAATGACAGCACAAACCACACAGAGGCGTAAGCTGATACAAGCAACACTGAAGGTTACATCTTCTGTTTGTCCTTCCGTCCTGACCACAACCCTAGACATTCTCCGGAATAGTCTGAATGGTGCATTCAGTCTTGGTGTTGGATCTATTTCCTCATGTAAACTATACTGATTTTATAAAACAAACACACAGCAAGAAAAGAAATTTCCATGACAACATATTGCAGCAACTAAACTTGTACTTGGAACCACTTCTCAATTTAGGTCTTAAAATCAAAAGCTATCTCTACACTGTACTGATCTAACTACTATCATTATTGGTCCAAGATACATTGTTAGAAACATTTGAACTGAACATAGGGAGCTATCCCCAAGTGCAGCTACTTCAGTACTTTGCAGTTACTCTTAACTTTGATGTCAAAGCATCAACCCTTCACTGCAGATCCAGTGCTGACTGATTCAGCAAGCAATGCCACCTGCAGCTTAGCTCTCAGTTCAGGAGCACTACCAGGTACCTGGCTGAACCAGAGCTCCTCTTTCTGCTTTTCTCAATCTATACACAATCCTTCTTTTTATTCCTGTAAGCATTCCACATGCCTTTCTATAAAGACATAGAACACATCCCTCCTGGAGTCCACTGTAAAGCATAACTTGCCCCTTCACAGTATTACACAGTTTCCTTTTGTGATTCTCTCTCTCACCAACACTGTGCTGGCTCAGTGCCACAAAAGGAGGAAAGATGTAAGAAGCAAGTGCTGTCACAGCATAGCAAGAGCTGGAGGATTGCTTCGATTCCGTGGGGCAGGAATGGAACAGAAACATTGCTGCCACATGCTCTCAGAAGAAAGACCAGTTGGTGTTAAACAGAAGCCTAACTGAAAAAGTCCTGAAATATATATATATATATCTTTTCACATTCAAAGCTGCATTTTATTAATTATAGAAAACCCGTAGTGTTCCTCTATGCAAACTTACCATCCACAGGAGACACCATCTGACTTGAACTGCAGAATGAATTTTGAATGATGATGATGAAACAGAAGAAATCATGATAGTACATTCCATTCCTTCAGGAACATAAGAAATGCAATCAAAAAGGTTTGACTTCAGGTTGCTGAAGCCTATTTTAGGTTTACAATGCCTGCAAATCTATCCATTAATCCTTAAAAAGAAGCTGCTGTCACCTACTTTTTACTATGAAAATCTGAAACCAGTCCTTACTCCAAATCCTGACATAGATACTTTGAATAATTTATGGTTTGTTTAATTTTTTTTAAATTACTTTGATTTGTTGGGAAAAACTTCTGTAAGTTGTAAGATCCCTAGATAATGTAGAAGTGTCACATAGCACTCAGATACCGACATATCATTGCTAACAGATTGACTTATTTGATTGCAGATATTAATCAGGAGACACATCTTTGAATCTGACTAAACTGATTACTGCATGAAAAACAGACTGTAAATTCAAGTGCTTTGCCCATTTCTTATGAGAAATAGACCTTTTTAGTTGCTTAATTCATACACTAATCAAACAATTATTTTAATTCAGTATAGAAATCACAGAGGCACTAATCAAAAGTAGTTAGCTAATAATAAAAGAACAGGCAAAAGCCCCTGGATTCATAACATGGTTAAAGAGTTGCGTGAAAACTGTCATACTGTTTTAAAAGGAGTTAAATGCTTGATGTAGTTTTAAAAAAACCCACCTTATTTCAGTCAATATTAATCTCTGATGAAATAAATGCTACTGATGTTTATCTTTGAAATGAATGAACACAAAAATGTTCACAAGGAGTCCTTCATAGACATCATGTGTGACCACCTCAGAAACCTTGAGAAGTTAAACTACATTGGAGAACATTAATAAAGGCCTAAAATAGAGGCATTGATCTGTTGAAGCCAAATGTATACCAAGTATCAAAAGAAAATCATGCTAAAATTATTTCCTTTTTGAAACACACAATCTATAATATTTGGAATATTCTCTGAAAAATTATTCTGAAAGACTTCATAATTATATTTATTTTTTTAAATTAAATTCTCTAAACACGAGAATTCTGCTATAACAGTACCATTAGGTCTGTTAAAGCATACAAAGTAAGTCCGTATTCCAGATGGTATAATGGCATGGGTAAATAGAATTTGGACACAGTCAGGATTGATGTTTACTATAGTGACTGTGGACTGCAAATGTTCAGTATGAGACAGGTTGTATAACTTTAGTTTTCAGTTCTTTAGTTCTGAAAATTAAAATGTTTCTCTAGTTGAGCTTATTCACTATTCAACCACTGAAAATGAATCCTACGAGTTTTACTAACGTTCACTAACAGAATTGGTCAAGGAGTTGTAAAATCCCATTTCACAGCACAGTCAGGTCTTTCTGAACTCATGCACCAAAAAGCCGTGTTTTAAAATGTTATCAGCTCCTTTAAGAGCTGTCCACAGAGCCTTCCTCAGAAAGTCAAAGTAGAGCACTGTAAGGTTTTACAAAGATGGGTGTCTATATTTCAGTGATACATTCGAAAGAGCAAAACTGCAGAAACCAATTTGCTATTAGAACTATGCATGAATGAGGTATTAAATTGATGGCAGTATAATATTTTGAAGGTTTGAAACAGTACAGGATTGAATTTCATCCATTTTTAGTTCCCACTAAGCTGAATCGGGTTATACCAATTAGGTAACACTTAATCAGTGGAAATTATACTTGATAACTCTATCAGTCACTTAGAAAACAGCAACCCAAAACTTAACCTCGATTTTTTAGCTCCTAAATTTCTAATTTATTTCATCCCACAAACCCCCCTGAGCCTCATTTGCCATTTATGCCAGGACCACCATCTAATTAAAGAAGGGCATGATCTTTACAGAGCACTCAGGGTAACTGTCCCGTAATGTCCCCCTACTTGTTCTGCGCCTTGTGTTTTGATAATATTCCAAGCTATTCAGGATTATAATTGCTTTTCTTCAATGCTACCTTTCCCACAAAGACATAAAAGCGGAGCCATTAAATAAAATTATTCGAGTTGTATGGAGAAGAGTTTTTTCTCTCTCTTTTTTTTTTTTTTGCTTTTCATTTTACAAAAAATATCAGGGAAAGTCAGGCAAAGCTGGGTAAGTCCAAAGCCTCTGCCTAGTTAAGCAGCTCTTCAACAGTTCAGGCACTGTGGGTACACAGTCTGTTGCCCTTCCCAGCAAGCAAATCCTTCTGAAACTTACAGTTTCAGGTTCTTTAGAGACAGCCTCTTTACCACCCCCTTGACACCAATACATTTCACGCTTTCATTATACTTTACAAGTGCTTTCTTACATAGACAGGAAAAAGAGGACAACAATATTAGACAGTTTTTAACAAGGCATTTCAGTTTTTCACAGTGGGAAGTAATTTATGGAAAATAGTTTTCACTTTCCTCACTGTTCCATATACAGAAGAGAGAGATTTATCAAGGCTCTGCAGAAACGTGTGAATTCTTTTACTGAATCATACCCTTTAAAATATAGGCATTGACACCCACCCAAACAACAGCAGCAAGAATTCTTAATATTACCAAATTATGAGTTCAGATGAGAGGTTTCATCCAGCAGTTTCCAACAAACATGTTGAAGTCGCATAGAAAACTTCCACAAAACTACAGAAATGTGTAATTCCGTGGTCTCTACTATACATTAGAAGATGGTTAGGCCTAAAGTGAAAATATTCAGTCTTGATGGCCCACAAGACATCTTGATTAGATACCCAGAGTAAGCACATGAAGGGAGCTATTAGACTGAATACTTTTTAACAACAAAAACCTTTACGGTAACCTTAGATGTTATTCTTTCTTGAGGGTAATGATTCAATCCAAACCATTTTTTTTTTTTTCTTTTATGGTACGCAAGTCTATTGAATGGAATATAGAATATTCTCTGGTGAAGCAACTGGTTTCCGTGGATACAGCTAAGATTACACTAAAGCATATATTTTTCTTGCAATTCAGAGCTTAACAGAACTCAGTTTGCCTTATTAAGTTAAAAACTGCAGCAAAGAAAAGCAAGTGGAGCATTCTAAAGCAAGAAGTCTTATGAGGACTGCTGCCCTTTGAGATTATTAAAAAAGGGGCACATACAGTAATAACTGCATTAGAAGCTTTTAATGTGAATATTGGGAGTATACATGCAATTCTAATAAGTATTTTGAAATTACAGTATGGATTTCAATGTTTTCCCTTGAAGATTTAAAATTTTTTTATCATCATCTTGCCAAAATCCAGAGTAGTATGTTACATGGTAGATCCACTACTCCTGATACAGGTAGACTACAACATACTGGAGTAGAAAATGTCTATGTGTGAGGCTTTTAATTTAAAGCAGGATTTCAAAAAGTTAACTGACACTGAATGATTTTTTTTAATGTCTATACTGAATACAAGAAACCTACAGTTAGAGGTGCCTCAGTGTCGTGGTTTAAGCCATAAATCAGCCACACAGTTTGTTCTCTCACTTCCCCCTTTTTTTCTTCCCTCTGCTCCTGGAGGGATGGGAAGGAGAATCGAAAGAACGCAACTCCCACAGGTTGAGATAAGAACA
>JANRGW010041891.1:0-25371 GCA_024733675.1 Psilopsiagon aymara | reverse complement strand
CTCATCCATTTTCCCCTTCTTGAAAATGAGGGTTATATTTCCCTTTTTCCAGTTGTCAGGAACTTCACCTGACTGCCATGGTTTTTCAAAGATGATGGACAGTGGCTTAGCAACTTCATTTGCAGCTCCTTCAGGACCCGCGGATGGATTTCATCAGGTCCCATGGGCTTGTACACGTTCAGGTTCTTAAGATGGTCTCGAACCAGATCCTCTCCAACTGAAGGGATGAGCTCAGTGTGGGTCACACATAGGAGATGCAGGTACTGGCAGCTCTCTCCCTATCTACAGCATTTCACTCAAAACCATGGATTCAAAATAGCAAGATGTGGCCCTCATCTGAACTCTGTCTTGGCATCCAGGGCCTAGGCAAGGCCCACATGCTCTCACATCAGCTTTGGGAAGTTTGGTGGCATTTGAGATGCGCTGTGTTTGTTCTGCCTTTCCACACAGGCCTGAAAAGGTCCAAGTTCTTTTCCTGCTACCCTGCCAGAACCACAGTGAAGACAATAGCATTTTTCCTTTAAGCCCTGAAAAATGTTAACAAGGCTTAGACCTCTTCATTTAATGATATGGTACAAGCCACTTTGCTGTTTGCTTCTGCTTCACAGCTGCAGAATTAAAAGTGAGTGTGGTGAGTTGGCTCTGACCATCTCTGCTGTAGCGTGGGCTGCTGAGCAAGAGCTCAGACTCTTCCCAGTGTTGCGTCCTTGGATGGAGTCCTTTTTCCCTTTTTCCCTGTGGGCACCGCATGTCAGCTTAGAGGGGACTGTGCTCTGCCATCTAGATCCAGAGAAGGTGCTGTGCTGACTGGCAAACAGCATCGGGGTGACCAACACATCACCCCACGCCATCAAACACTGGCTCCCACTTGTCCTGTGCTTGGACAGGCCAGAAGCAGCATGTGCAGCACAGCTCTGTTTGCGGTGAAAGGCCACACTAAAGAAACAGCAGTTCCCAGAATAAAACCAATAGAAGAAAACCACTCTAATAACAGCCTTTGTCTGAATGTGCATGAACAGAAACTGGAGCAAATGTTATCAGAAAACCAGAATAAGTACATCAGAAAACCAGAATAAGTACTTCAGAAAATTCTCTGCTTGTGGTTTTACGCACCCCGAGAACAAGCAAAGCACACTGGTGTCTTTTCTAGGGGCTTTTATGAGATGAGGTCAATAGAAAAGAAATAGTGTTCCTCTTGCTCATGTGAAATGCTCTGAAAATGGCAGATTTAAAACCCTCAACCTGCTGTGTGCATCTACCACAGCAACTCTATAGAGAGTGTTAAAAGGAAATCTAGATGATATAAGAGTGGCACCAACAACTAGCCCTGCAAACCAGTGGAAATGATGCTGCTGTCTTACTATGAATCCCACTGACACACAGGAAACTACTCCAGATTTACAGCCATGTAAATGAGAGCAAGATTAAGCTTCCAAAGCCCAGCTCCTCATACAACAGCAGAATCTATACAGAAAGGTACACTGGGTATCCCTGAGTATCTTTTATCTGAGCACTGAAACACTGATTGTTTCCATAAGTCTAAGGTTCAAGTGCATTGCCCCTGTGTGGTGTCAGTTGTTTGGACTGGAATAGATGTTTTGGCCTGGCTGGAAAACCTTTGCCTGGTCTCTTGACCTAATCACCATTACTTGTTGTTTGGCCATTGCTCACTGTCGTCTGGCTCCAGTCAGAAAAAACAGACTTTTTCCTGTCAGCTGTAAATGATCCAAGTCTTCTGTCGTGGTTGGCTTGGAACTGCAGCCTGAAAAATGGCAGCCAGATCCACGGGTAACTGTCAGCTTAGCTCTGGAGATGCTGAACAGGATTGTAGCATCAACTCTCTAGCTCAGAGTAGCCATGTTTAATCTTCTCTGTAAATGAAACACTTTTAAAAGTCAACAAATCTAGATCACTTACATAGTTTCTCCTATGCTCTGAGCCCTGTCCCTTGTCTTCCACTACAGCCATCTGCTACGCCTCCCCAGTAAATACAGTAAACTTCAGAGGTACACCTTTCCACACAAGCATCACCTTTGCCATAATGCCAGCCCTGCACACTTGCAAATGGATGTGACTGTCCACTGGGAAAAGAGTCACAGTACAGCTGTTGGGGGGTTTGAAATAAAGCACCAAATCCAAAAGGTTTCATTTTACAGCCCCAAAAGTAAATGAGAACTCCAATGACTTGAAACTGCAGGTGCTCAGCCCTCTGTGTGCAACCTTGTTAGTATGCCAAATACTCCCCTGGGCTCTGCAGGGTGCCTGGAACAACCAGACTCCTTGTGCTAGGTGTCTGTAAGATTATCAACTGTGTGTGCATAAGGAGACAGAAGTGATGCTTTATGGAGTATGTCTTCAATTACCACTGAAAATAACAATGATCGTTCATTGTTAATCTGTATTTCTGATTCACAACTATGTCTACTGAGCTTAAAAATTCCCATCAATGCCTTACATAAACCTCTTCACCCTGAGATCCCACAGTTGGTGCATCCAAGTGAGTGCTGGCATCAAACAGCTGTATGGAATAGACTGGAGTTGTTTCATCTGACAACTGTGCTCCAGCCACAATGCATGTGTCATCTTCTAATTTCAGTGCTCGGAGTCTGCTTTTAGCACCTCCATACAGCCATGGGAAGTGTCATTAAGCCGGTTAAACCTCTATTCTTCCAGTCACTGTGAGAGAGTGACAGCAGGAAGGCAACAGGAGCTGAGGACAAAGAGGTTATTTCCAAAGGTCTCCAGCAACACATCATGTTGGTGACATGGGCTGTCACTCAGGCACTGCTTGGTATGTGGAGACTGAGGAGTTCAGATCACGAAATGATGCTAAGCATGTGTGTTCAGATCTTGGTCTTCAATGAGCCCAGGGCAACAAACCATGAGTTTGACCACGTTCTTTCACTGTATATCACAAAATCTTGTGGTTTAAGAAGTTTCTGTCACCGCAGGCTGGCTGCCTGCTGCTCTCTAGACAACACATCCGTCAGTGCTTGTCCATCTTCTAAAGCAGAGATGTCCAAATGGATACAATCAATCATAACCATGGGGAGAGCCTCCAGAGAGCTGCAAGAACACATCAGTGGTTGAACACCTCAGCAGCACTACTTTAGTTCTATCAGTGCTCTATGCAAACACAGACAAATCTGTAATCAGGCTGTAAATCATGATTCTTGCTATACTGCCTAGAAAGGTGTCCAGCAACTACAGCAGGATGCAGCACTCAAACCTGCATTTTACATTAACAGATGACCAGCCAGGCCCTTGGAGAACGATGTATTTATTCCCCCAGGAAAGAAAAATCTTTGGAAAATGCTATTCTGCCACAATTTGTTCATGCTTTCATTAACAAGTCCTGTCCTCATCAGAGATGAAGATAACCATGAGATATGTGAGGGGAGGAACACGCTTGATCTATCACAAAATCAACTCTCAAATGAGGTCGCCCACCCATGTACTACTGTGTCCATGCAGCAGAAGATGAGCCAAATGCAGTGAGATGAGGCCAGGCTTTTAGAGCTCTGCAATGAATAGGTTGTGCTTTGGACAGGGAGCGGAATCAAAAGCAGAGTTGTGTGCTGGAGAACTGGAGAACAAGGGCACACGAGTCCTCCAGTGCCCTATTCAGAGCTCCTTTTAAAAGTTAATTCATTTATGCTAATGCCAAAGTACTGCAGAACAGGCTCCCAGGCACACATGGGCACATACAGCATCCTCCCCATGGCTTATTCCATTAAAGTAGAAACTAAAACACCTTTCTGTCCCCTTGACATGGATTCAGATACAGAAAACTGACTCAGAGAAAACTCCAGGAGCAAACTCACCAACAAAGGTTTAAGTTGACAAGCAGGTATTCTTTATTGCAGCGCCGACAGGCACTGGGGATAGCTCCTCCTAACGTGTCCCGTGTTGCCACACAGCCCATCCTGACACAGACACTTGGGCATACGTACATATTCATGAGGCTGCGCATGAATTACATCATTTTCCAGAGTTTCCCGCATACATACAAAAATGTGGTGGTGGTCTTCGAGAGTCGTTTACTTCTTCCAACAATCTCCATCTCTGCTGGCAGCCTTTGAAGCACCAGCTTAATTAACATTACAGACATAGCAATTATCCTGGCCTTCTACTTACCAGTTAGTTTAACTGCTCTCATCAGGGACATCTGCTAGTCCGGGATACTCCCCATCCCCAGGTCCTGTTTTTCTATTGTTTTTCTTACACTTTTTCTAAGAAGGTCATAAGGACCTAAAACTATGTCAGCTACCTTCAAGCACCTCCGTTCTTTTCCATTACAAAGCCATGAAACTAAGGTAACTTAGAACTGATGACACTCCGTGCTTTTGTGCCTCCTTGTCTCAAAACCGAGCCTGCCCTTGAACCTTTCAATCTAAATGACTCAAGATACTCTGCTGCTGATCAGAAAAGCAGATCAGCTGCAACTTCTAAAAGCATCAGGCAATAGCACCAGGAAAAGAGTGATCAGCCCAGGAGGCTGAGGCTCATGAGGGCTGATTTCACCTCCTCATGTGGCCACCAGTTTCTGTGTGACCAGAGGGGTCACCCATGGCCACAGCCAACACACAGGGCAGATGCCCAGCGAGGGCCTGGACTTTCCTTGAGTCCAGGCGCCGGCAGGCAGGATAATCACTGCAACCAGAACAGCCTCGAGGAGCTCCCGGCACCTGCGCTATCAGCAGCGTTGGAGCGGGAATCGCTGGGGCGTGCTGCCCAGGAGAGCTGCAGCCGGCATTCCTGCGGGAGCAGCGGCATCCCGGGCTGAGCGACAACACCAACACGACAGAATCCCCTTCCAGCTCCTCCTAACATTATAGGAGGCTTTGATCTACGCCCATTTCCAAGAGGGCTCGGCTGCTCAGATGAAGCGAGTTCAACCCCAGCGTTTTCCTCATGACCCCGAGACAGGAACGGCTTTATCCCAACCCACAGAGCAACAAGAGTGCTGCAGGCAAGGCTCTAAATATTTAATGTTTACACAACAGTCGGAATACAAATGGCGATTCAAAGACAAGAAGACTGTCTCCTGCAGCTCCTCGGGGAGTTTTCTCTTCATGTGCGTTTTTCAGCATGACTGACACAGTGGTGAATGGATCACAATTCCCATGCCTCCCAAAACATCCCCCTGTCCCTGCGAGCTCCCAACCCCCGACAGCCCCCACCATGCCACCGGGGGGGCACAGCATGCCCCGGCCCACAGGCGGCTGTGGAAGAGGAACCAGCCTCTCCGCCCGCCCCACACAACTCTCCCACAAACAGGCGCCGGCCGAGGGGCGCTTCAGGACCGCCCGCAGCGCCCAAGGGACACCGCGCGGCCCTCAGCCCCGCGCCGCGCCCACCGCATCATGGCGGTGGCCGCCCGCCACCGGTGGGCTAGCCCGCCACCTAGCGGCGCGTGGCAGCCCCTGGCCCGGGGGACCGCTCCGGGCCGAGGGCTCCATCGTCCTCCCCGAGCCCCGGCTGCTCCCCGCGATGGGCGGAGCGTCCCTGGAGGCCGGGCTGGGGTCGGCTGCGGGAGGGGCTTCTCTCACAGCCACAGCTCTGAACCTGCGGGCACTGTCCTTCATTAACTCGCAGGTGCTCAGGGCACCCACCTGGGAGGTGCAGGATGCCCTTAAACAGTGAAATACGAACTCGCTCCTCTAATCGAGATAACAGGGTTTATTGAGGGGCAAAGACAATAAAGCAACAGCTCTGACCGTGGCCATAGGCGCACTGATTAGCGTTTGTTACAGGTTTATATACTTTCACTACTGCATTAGCCATGTACACCTTCACAATTCCTGTGTATAGGCGGGGAATATCATAACTAGCTTCAGAAAGTTATTATCCTAAGTCTCCTCTTGGAGCCTGTGCACTGCTCTCCAGTGATTGTGGGCCGGGGTCTTGAGGATGAAGTAAGCAGCCTTCCTCAGGGTGCGTTTTTCCCCTTTGACACAGCTGGCTGCCCCAGTAATCACGATTAGCTGAACCCAGCCCTATCTGTAACTCTTCTGATAGCTGGCCAAGATTTAGGACAGTGTGACCTGTACTGCAGGACGGGCAGACAAGGAGTATCCAAAGCTACCTGATGTTTGGGAGGTGCTGTCTCTAAAACAACTGGTAAGTAGAAGGATGGTGTGAAATAACTCATTCATGTTTAATGGGGCCACTAAATCCTGTTATCTCACCACAGACTTACAACACAAACATTGTTCTTTATCTTCGACCCAAGTTAAGCTAAAAGTACTTTAACCCTACATTTTTCAGGCACTAGCTTCTCTTATATCAAGAATATCAAGACACACCCCACCCCACCCCCTTTTCTTTTACCTTTGTAAATTCTTTTGCTATGTAACTGCATTTTACTCAGAAGTTCTGGCAAAGTATTTACCACTTCCAACTTGTTAGCTAACCTTATGTCCTTAGCGAGCTTTGTTTCTGTTATCGCGAACTCATACAGTTATATCCACATAGCAACACCTATAACTTGCGAGAGCCAATACCTTGATGTGTTTATCCCACCACCTCCCGGAGCGCAGCGCTGTCAGCACAGCCATGATCTGCCCCAGCCGCGCCGCTCCGCTCCGCTCCGCATCCCTCGCTTCACGGAGGAGCGGCTCCCGCGGGCCCCCCTGCCCGGAGAGGACGCGCCGGTGCGTACCGTGGGCTGTGCCCCCCGATGGGGCTGTTCGCAGCCATAGTGCTGCACAAAACCGGCATTCTCTCGGCGCGGAGGAGCTGTTTCGTGTCCGCGGCCCGGGGGCGGGCTGGGCTCTGAAGGGTTCTTGGGGCAGCCAGCTCTGTGTTTGTGCTGTGACTGTTCCCTCGGGCTGTGTCCGCGCTGGAGCCACACTCCTCTGCTCCTCGGGCTCCTTTCCCTGAGCAGCCTGCCTCCAAGTGACTCCAAACACCCGCTTCAGTCCTGCTCCACCAGGGAACCTGGGCTATGGCAATGCTGCCTCACTTTCCTTTTCCCATACTTCATCTGTGGTCTCCAAGTTGCAAAATCTGGCCTTTTGTTTCTCAAGGTTTAGAAATTTCGATTCTGATTGTGGTTAAGGTTGCTGGGGGGTAAATCCTGCCCTGTACACTCGGTGGGCAAAAAGCTTCTCTGTAGCAACAGCCCTGAGCCCTTCCAGGCAGCAGGAGGGTGACGAAGCTGCAAGTTGCTGTGCCCTCTGTTTTAGGGGTTGTCTTCCTTTCACTCAGTGCTGCACAGATCAGTCCTGGACTGATCCCTCACTCCAATCCCTTCTGTCATTTATGTTATGGAAGAAAACATCAAAATCCCAAGGTGAAAAGGCTGAGTGGTTCAAATTCAGATGCTGCTGTTGAGCAGTGGGACTTCAGCTGGGTACATGACTGAGAGCTTTCTGTAAGTTTTGGTTAGTTTTCAGATTCTGCCCCTGGGCTCTTCTCTGTACAAAACTGCTTATATTGGAAAGAGAAGAGTAAACATGTAAGATTTAAGTAGAATCTCTGCAGGAAACCATCTAATGTTTTATTAACAAAGCGCTCCATGAGTTAGGTGAATAATACCCTGGTGGGACCTAAGACCCTAACTGTGCAGTGTATCTCCAAGGTGATGGGCAGGTTGCAGGAAGGCAGAGCTGGAGGATGCTGCCTTGGTCAGAACAGCCTCTCATAGTCTCTGATAGCAATGGAATAAGCCAGGCTGTAGCACAGGCTGTGTCCTCTCCATATCTGTAGGCGATTCTGTGTCAGCCACAGCTGTGAGCGAAGCAATGTGATGAGGCCAAGTGCTGCAGCCTGGCCTGTGCTGCCCTGGGGTGTGCTGCAAGGCCTGAGGAGTGGCTGCACTCAAGGACTGAGGGGTGCTGGGTTTGCTGGTGGGTACAGGGCTGTGCAGATGGTAAGGTGTCCCCTTGCAGGGGAGAGCATGTATTTATGGATGGGTCCTGAGTGTGGGTGCAGAGCTGGATGCTGAATGTACAGATGTATGGGAGCCTTGTGAAGAAGCAAGTTCTGTTGTTTACCTGCACTGTGATGTGTCTTTACCCAGTGGGCCACCTCTGGTCTCGTATTTGCCTGCTGAGGGCGCTGGCATGAGTGAGATTTAGAAAGCAGCCAGTCTAGAGCAGGGGAGAGTGTGGTGGGGCACTGCTCTGTGGGGTGTTAGCCGGCTGTGAGGCAGCAACCAGGGACACCTGGGGATGCAGCACAGCTGTTGATGTGTAATTTGTCTGCCCTGTTTTTCATACACAGAAAAAAAGACTATAAATGCCTGCAACCAATCTAAAAGACTTTGTAATGATGATGCTCAGGACACATCCAACAGGGAAGCTAACGGCTGCTGGGAACATCCAGGGATTTCTGGTACTATCTGGTACGGTTAAACTGTCCACAGTGTGTGAGACCTCTTTCCAGACCACAGCAGTCTGTGTGACCATGTCTCTTTGAATGCCCTGACTGAATTATAAGCATTTTCTGCTGTGGTTCTCCAGTGAGACTGGAGCTGTCTGACTGCCCTTGGGTGCCACCCATGTGGCTCATCCCACTGCCTGTCTAGAGGAATTCCTCCTCTTGACTAGACTTCCAGCAGAAGCTCCTCCTCAGCTCAGACAAATTGCATACAATTCTTGGATTACACCACCTGATTTAATTATTGTATGACAAAGTTCTCCTGGTGGTGTTCCACGCTGGGTCAAAGGCAGCTACTGTGAGAACACAACTATGTAAGCTGGGAATATTTATTATCAGCTCGCACAAAGTGGAATTCTGTTGAGCTCACGTGGGGTTTTTCATGTTATTCTCTCAATTGTGCCAATGAATCACAGTGCGCGTGGTATATATAGGCGGACGTCAGCTTTTTATTATGCTTTAAACTTCAGTCTACTTACTCAATCATGAATTGAAAACACATGGCTTTAGTATGAAGGGCTTTTTTACTCATTAAATGTTAAAACTCTAGTGGCAGATTCCAGAGGCTTTCTGTCCAGATTTCCAAGGAAGTGGAGTAAGTGCTTTATAGGAGAGCAGAGTCCTGCAGCGAACCTTGCAGTACACAAGTTTATGATACTACTTAGCATTTCATCTTCAGAATATTTCTGGATGTAACTCACCCCTGACAGCCAAACTTCTTTAGGCAAAAAGATGTGCTGAATGGCAGGGTTTAGGAGGAGGAATGGACCTATTTCTAAACTTAGACTGGTTAGGCTAAGATAAAGGGGACTAAATGGAGGAAGCAGAACTGGGAGACTGGAACTACTGGTACCCGTGAGATTTTGTAATGTACTCTGCACTACTGCTCGTTCAGAAATTGGGCTACGTTTGCTAAAATATAAATGAAGGACACATAGGGGTAAACCAAAGGTGCTCTGATCTTCAAATGAGGAAAAAAAATCATGTCAAATTAATTCACCCAAAAGGAAATTGGGACTGAGCAGAGCATGGAGAGAAGCTTATTTCACCAAAACCATTTCTTAATAAGAATTTATTTTTGTCTTTTCTTATTTTGCCGCAGCAAAAAAGAAAGTATTTTCTGGGTTCGAAACTATGTTGTTATCCCCATTAAGAGTTACATCTTCTGTTACTAGCATAGCTTGAGAAGCAAGATGGAATGAGCGCCTGAGTGAGGATGGGCAGGTTCCTGAAGGATCAGAGATGGAGAGCTGGTTCATTGCTGCACAGCCCAGAGCTGCTCTGCCTCCTGGGGGCTGAGGCTGGGGACCTCTGGAGTCTCTTCTGTTCCTTCTTCTCACTCCGGTTGCCTCCCCCTCCACAAGTGAAATGGGAGCAGCAAAACCGGGCAGTTCTAGACTGTGGACAGTCAAGGCAGGACAGAGTGTACAAGAGGTGTCCCTGAGGCTGCTGCAGGCTTGTCACTGCACTGAGGGTCAAGGGCACAAAGCCACCCACTGGGTTTTGCTGCATCTTCTTGTCTGCAGAACCCCACAGAAGCTGTGTGTCTCTTCTCCGTGGCCTGGACGGGATGTTGTCGGGACACACGGAGGCAGAGGCATTGACGCTGGCTTCATGCAAGTGAGGAACAGTGTGCAGCCTAATAAGGAATATGATTTTTTTCATGGTGCACATTAATCTGCCCTGTTTTCCATACAAAAAACGATGCCTGCAGCTCTTGCCAAACAGCCTTGCCTCATCTCCTCCTTTAAAAGTTCATTCACAGTTACAGCCACAACTGCAGCTAGGAAGCAGTTTACTGGGAGTAAACAAGGCTGCGTTTTGGGTCAGCTCTGAGGGTTTCCATAACTCATCTCTGGAAGGGTCATCCCAACACACACCCCCCTGGTGATGTGATCTTGGTACAGTCCAGAGAGTTCCAGGTTAAGAAGCCGAGGGGATTTTTGTTTGCAGGAGTGCTTCTGGAGTTTGATGTGCCTCCGAGCAGGGACAGACCTCCGCCAGGTAAGTGCAGAGGTAGCCTGAAAACCGGCATTTACTTGATCTGCGCCTTTATCACCAGGATGAAAACTCTGCTTTACTTGTTGTGAGCACTTGAGCCAGTGCAGAGAGAAAATGCTTTCATCTACTGCAGTAATGTACCTTGCGTTCAGAAAGTGGCATCGCGACTTAACTGTGCGTTAACTCTGAGCCAAGAGCTCATCTTGATTTATTGCAAAAGCATGGTTGCTCTCGTTCCTTCTGGGATAACTGATCTGATGTTAGGCTTCTCTCTTACAGTTACACTGAATAAAGGGGCTGGTCTGATAAAGGGTGATTTGATCTTGGTGCTCATATAATTCCATTCTCCATGCTGTTTCTTATCTCCCAAAATACTGTCAGTTCTTGCTGAGGATTCTTTTGTGGCGAAATTCAAGTGGGAATTTAACTACTTCATTATTGCTCTTGTGAAAGAGATTTTTATACTGTGTCTAAAATAATAGATAAGTGGATGCATAAAATAATCATAGAATCATAGAATAGTTAGGGTTGGAAAGGACCTCAAGATCATCAGTTCCAACCCCCCTGCCATGGGCAGGGACACCTCACACTAAACCATGGAGTGGCCAGATAGGAATTACCCATTAATTTGCAATCGTGGTATTTTTTAAACTGACTCTTATGAAAGGGCAGAATGGAGGGATACTGGAATTCTGAAGAAACTTGTTTCCTGAGGTTTCAGCACAAAAGCTTGGCTTGAATGGATTAGCTGACATTGCTGTTAGTGATTGCTTTAGAGCTTGTAACAGATCACTTGACTTGGCTTAATGTTAATTGTAATATTTGGCATCTGTTCTACAAAACTACGTTTTTTAAGTTCAAAACTGGAATTGTACCTCTGCAATTAGCTGCCAATCTGGCTGGTCTTGAACCTGTGGTGGAAGGCACTCAAGGGTAAGTCTGACTTGAAGTGTGCAGATACCTGCGGGCTTTGGAAAACCCTCTCTGCCTGCATATTGTGTCCCACAATGTGTCCCATATATGTGTCCCACTGCCACTTTGTGTCCTCACTAAAAGGAGAGGCAGTTAAGCTAAAGGATCAAGCTGTTCTATGATTGTATCCTGTGCAATGTACGCAGCCTGACACAGGACCCTTTCACTAGAGGAACAAAAGTGGCAGCATAAAATGAGCAAGTGGCAAGTCCTGAGGCAGAAACGACCACTGTGAGTGCTTGCTTCTGAGACCTGTTGACAAGGAGCATGTGCTCACCGTGCTGGTACATGGTTGTTTTGAACAGCATTTTAATCTTTCTTGTCAGCTGCAGGTGAATGTGCACGTGTTGATCTGTAGTGCCATGTGTTCATCCTTCTACTCTCACCCTGGCAGCTCTTGGAGTCAGAGACCCTCAGAATCCAGATGTGCAGAGAGTCTGGAACTTCTGAGTGCTGTCTGAGATCTAGCAAGGCGCTTGAGCATCTGCACTGGGGACAGAGGCCAAATGCCAGGGCTAAGATGTAGTCTAAAAATCTTGACTAAAGCCCCCACTTTAATGCCCAAGCTGTAAAGTGGCACATATGCCTATAGCTCGTAGACTTGGTGTGCCTTTAACTTAATACACGCTCACTGCAACAGAGCTTCTTGGTGCATTGTAGGTTTCCACTTGCGGCTGCTAAACAAGTTGTGTCTCTGGCCAAACCCCTTGGGATCTTGGTGCAAGAGCCCTTGCAGCAGTTTGCTTGCTGTGTGTGGATAGGACTGAGCCCCCCACAAAACGCAGTTGTAAAAAGCTCCACTTCTCTAACCTGGCTGAAGGCAGTGGGGCAGTGTGTGCTGCTGCTAGGCGGCAGTAGCCTCTGACTGAGAGCACTCAACAGATGGTAGTTCTTTGGTGTGAGCTTTGCTGCTGACTCCATTCCCTTTTAAATCTTTGCCTTTGCCCAAGGGGGGAGAGAAAAAATGGTTTAAAGTTATTTCATATGTGACCGTTCTGGGATGAACTCATCGAAAAGGCAAAGAGAGGAGAGAGGGAGTAAAGCCAAGTTTACCCTCTTTGAGTGTGTTCCGCCAGGACTTTGAGTAGTTTTGACCATGAAATCACCATTTTACCACTGAGTAATCTCTCCTGCACACATGGATGTTGATTTTGCTCAGTTTTCAAGCTAATCATCAGTGAGACCTGAAGGAAGAGCCTGGTTAAAGACCATGATGTTGCACTACAAGTGTTACGATTGATTTAATTGTAGGAAAGCTTTGGTTTATAGCCAGGTGATTCTGCCAGTCCATGATGCTGCCCATGAAAGCAAACAGGTTGCGTTCAGTCCTGTTTCTGTTGCCCAGTTAGTCTCCCCTGCTCAGAAGTGATAAGATATGGGCAGATACTCTCAAATGAAAATATGGGAGTTTTCCTCTCAATGTTAATGCTAAGTATGGCAAAAACTTCACAACAGGAGTGTTGGCCGCTTTGTGCTTCTGTGAGAAGACAAATGCTTTTGTCTCCTTCCCTTAGCCAATTCTTGAGCTGAGCTACATGGAGAAGCCTTTATATACCTGTTAAAGATGCCATAAAATAGTCAAATTAACCCAATTTGGCTGAAAAATCCAAAAGCTGGATGGGAGAAGGGCTAATGTTTCTCAATCATGGTATCCCCAGAGCATACAATAAAACTCAGTATTTCATCCAAGCAGGAAGAGTACTGCCGTCCAAAACAACTGAGAAGCTCTGAGGCTACAGTTGTTAATACTAGACTGGGTACTATTAAATTATCATGTGCAGCAAATTTGATCCAAATTGAGCATGTTCTTACTAATGTAATTGCATATTCACACAGTACAGGTTTAATCCTGACTATACTTTTAGTTTGAATTATGCAGAAGGAGAGGATACCTGATCCAGCATAAAGACTCCCAACGCAGTTAGTGTGTTGAGCTGTTTAAAGAACTCGAATCATCACATTCCTCCAGTAGTGATGCTCTGTGCTATGGGCAGGGATGATCCTGATGCATCAGTAGCAGTGGAACAGCCAAGGTCACGGAACCTCAGCGTGCATGCAGTGGAAGCTTTTCAGCTGCTTTAAATTCCCCCACATTCTTAATACAAACTTGCAAAGTCACTGTTTTGTAAGGACCTGTGGCCATCCTGCACGGGAAGAAAAGGCAGTAACCTCTTCCAGCTGGAGCCCTGGATGTGTCTTTAACTAGTCTCATGGAAAAACAGTTCAGAGTACTGTAAAGGTTTTGGCTGCCGGGCTGCTTTTTGGGAAGCACCCACTGATGATTGCTCCGAAGCAAGCTGTGAGTTTGGAGAAAAAGATGTTTAGGAAAATACTAAACTATGTTTGCAAATAGTTAAATACTTGAATCCCTGCTTTGCTGTCATGGTCCAAACACTGGCTTTGAGGTTTGGAGATAAATCAGTACTGAAAGAGCAGTTTAGAGTTGGAAGGGTTTGTGTGTTGTCAAGAGAAGCACAAACGCAGTTAGAAAAGAGAAACCCAAGAACCATGTGTTGATGGTTATTATTGGTAAGGCTACTGTTTGCATGAAACAAAAGCAAGCTTGGTATCTGCAAAGGGATAATAGTCTTTAAAACTGGGATGCTGTCCCAGAGCATGGCATGCATTTTGTGTGTCCTTTCTGGCATCCTTCCATGGTCTTCCCAGATGGGGGCTCCTGGAACAGCAGGACTGTGGTTGTGAGGCTGGGGTGTGCTCAAGCTTGGGCAGTTTCATCTCAGTATCCGCTTGCTAGAAGAAGCAGTTTCATGTTCAAAGCTGTGCCCAACTGTAGCCTTAAATACTGGCTGCTCACACACTTTGTCCTTTCAGTCCTGGTGCTGTGCACAGAAATTCCTTTGAGCCCTGCAGCTGGACAGAAAAGTGGGGTGTATGTGACAAAATGTATGTGTTGCAAGGCTGCAGGCTCTTCCTTGAAGGGGAGTTCCTTGTGGACAGAGGGTTCACTGCAACTGCTTGGAAGTGCTTTTGGGACCAAAAGTGCTGGTTTTTGTTAAGGCAAACCCAGCTCTGCACTGGGTGCCTCCTGGAGGGATGGGAGCAGGAGGGATATGTTTGTATGCAAGCTAGCTGGCTGCTGAGGGGTGTTCTTAACAGCTGCAGTAACTTCTTTCTCTTACTTTACCCTGTGAGTCTCGTAGCTACACCGAGTAACAGAAATGGGCTGAGAAGAGATTATTTCTGTTAGTTTTTGTGTGGTTATTGCATGAATTGAATGGCAGTGAGGATGTGATTTCCCCCTGGCGCCTGTCTGGACTTAAGTCAGTCCTGTTTGTTGTGGATCTTCAGTGTTTCAGCTGGGGAAGAGAAAGGTTAAGACAGGAAAATGTGAGTGTAATGAAATATTATTTGGTAGTGGAAATAATACTTGAAGCTCATCTTATGTGATTGTGAAGAACTAGATTTCCAGTGAATGTCCCTTTAATTTAAGGCTGCTAATAATGCCAGGAGCTGGTATTTGCCACTGTGTTGAATGTGATTTAGCCTTACTCTTCCTGGCTCTGAGGGAGGAAGCATCTCTGAGTATTAACTGTAAGTAAAAATGACATGCTGCTGTTGTCAGGTTGAGGAGGGGACTCTGCAAGTAGAGCCTGATTGAAAGGGGACCTGCGCTGGCTTCTCTTTGCTGTTCTGCTGAAATCCCTTTTCTGATTAAAACAGGAATTTCACTGGAGAAAGAGAAGGCCAGGGAAACCCTGGTTGAAAGCAGAGACACGTGGGACCTACTGTGCTGTGATACCCAGGGGGATTGCTGTGGAAACACTGGGGTCTGTTGCCCGGAGAGGTGAAGTGCTGAGGAGCTCAGCTCAGAGGCTGGGAAAGACAAACAGCAAATCTGTAGTTGTATATGGTAGGGAAATAAACCAAACGCCAAGAACAGCGACCTGTAGAGCTGTTCGGGGGGGCTCCCTTTCCTCTCTCTTCTGTGCCTCCCCTGGCATGGTCCCTTTCTCTCTGCAGAGCAGTAGAGGGTTTCCACACTGGGGGGTATTTTTAGGACCGTGCTCCATGGCCCTGCTTGCGCTGAGCACAGCTCACTGTATCACATGATGGCACAGGGAGCCCTGCAAAGAGCCGCTGCCAAGCTTGGCTTGGTGCTTCCTCAGCGCAGCTGTACGCTGCGAGTGTCAGCCCCAGCAGAGGTAAATCTGTTGGGTACAGAGCAGATGCGAACCCAAGAAAGGAGGAGGGAGCGTGGTTCTTATTTCTGACACTCAGCTGAGGGTCAAAAACTGGGGGATGCTTCAAAACTGAGCCTTGGAATGGGAGCCTGGTGCACGCTGCCCGTCTCAGCCAGGTTGGGCCTCATCCTGGTAGGTGAGCACCACAGGAGAGGAGGGTCTCAGCGGTGGTCCTCCATCCTCAGTGCTCAAACCAGGAGGCCATTGTATAGAAACTGCATTTCCATTCTTACCTGTGGACTTCCCAACACGAAGAAGAGACTTCTGCTTTGTTTCAGAAGGGTGGGTTTGTGTTCCTGCTAGTTCACCAGATTGTGGTGAGGCTGCAGCTCCAGAGCTCAGTGTTTCCTGGGTGGATGCAAAGCAGCGAGCAGCCAGGCTGGGCAGCCCTGGGACCAAAGGCTCTTTCCAAGACACACACTTAGGATGGCACAGGAAACCTCGAGAAGAGCAGGCTAACAGCCTGGCAGGAGAAGCCTCCTCCTTGCCAGCATTCTCCTTGCTGAGCAGTGCCCTGTGGAGCCCAAGGTGACGCAGGGAGCAGCTTCATTTCATGTGATGTGCTTTAGGACCACATTCTGTGCATTGCTTCAGTACTGGCCATTGTGCAATGAGGTGTTAATCCTGGAAGGACTCATGTTCCAATCCACCAGATAGAAGGGGAGAAAGGGTGGGGAGATGTGGTCATCGAAGACCATCAATTAGGCAGTAACAGCTGAAAGCCTTGAATATCTTGAAAATAGGCTCAGTTTAGAATGTTAGTTGGCAAAGGGGGAATTGTTCATAAGCAGGAATGCCAGTTACCATGAAGTAATCTAAAGCCTACCCAAATTAGCCAGACTTACTTTCTTTGTCCCTGTGCTATTTCTGCATAATTGAGAAGTTGCTCTGCACTTGAAGAACTGGTTTGTGGGGGCAAGCAGGTCTATTTGCCTTGTCTTGCAAGGCATCTGCCAAGTGAGATGCCTTGTGACTGCCTTTTCTGAGGGAGATAATTTACAAGAAAATGCCCTTAAGAAAAGGGGAATTGCTAAAATCAACATTTACTGCTGGATTTCTTGCCCTGAGAAAGGATGGAGAATGACCTGGCATTTGAAGATTTGGCTGGTTTAAATATCAAGAATAAACTGGTTCTTTGTCCTGTCTCTTTGCCCTGTCAAATCCTGGTGGTAGAAATCCTGCGGTACTTACACTTATGTGTCGATTACTCTGCGTGTGGTTAGGAGGCTTTGGAATGGGTGCAAGAATGGCAACAAGGTAGAAGAGCATTCTTGAATGGTCTCCTCATTCCCATGAGTAAAGGCATGACAGCAGCATTTGTCATTCTGGAAGGACCATCTGATTTATCTTGGGGCAGGAGTAGAAAGGGGTGAGAGAAGAGAGGAATGGTGTTCAAGCCATCCTTAGGATATTTTGGCCATAGTAGCTTTCACTCACAAGAAAAAAAGACCATGATAAATGTGACATTTCCAGATGTTCCTCATTATTCTTCTGTATTTCTCCTGTTGTGCTCACTTGCATGCCTGGAAAGGCTTGTGCCCAGCTTGGTTTAGTTTTCTGCAGATTTATGGAATCTCATCCAGTTCATGCTGCAGTGGCTTAAGGAGCAGGACCTGAGATCACTGCCACAGCACACAGCAAGTAGGCTGTTAGGACAATGTGATACTGTGCTCCATTGCATGCATGTTTAATTCTGATGATCTGACATCAGGACAAACTGTGTTTGTCTTTTATTGCTGCAGATAACTCAAGGAAGGGGAGATACATCTCTAACCCGTGGTGGGAAAGGAAGAGGAAAGGAATTGACACACATTTGGAGTGTTCCAATCAGAGTAAGTTCAGATACTCCATTTTCTCCCTTGAAATGTAAGTAGCATCCCTTATGTCCCCCAGACTTCAAACTATGCTGAATGATTTCTGCAGTTGATTTCTGATCTGCAGAATGTCTTCAAGTAATTTATTTGAGCTATGTGGCTATGACCAAAAACTTGCCACGTTAACATAGTTACAATTCTGGGAATAAGGGCCTGAGAGTAAGTTGTTTGGGGTTTTTTGTGGTGAGTTTGTTTCTTAATATTTGCTGCTTCTGGGAATTCAGTTCCCTGAAATATAACTTCAAATTCAAAGACAATAACACCAGCCAAATAATTGTCATTTAAATTAAGATGGAGAACTGTGGACATCTAGTTCTGGTTTTATTTAGGCAGAAGGGTTGAAGTACTTAATTAGAGCTTAAGTAACCAGAAGAATGTATGCCTGAAAGATGGTCCAGCCCTTTGCACATGGTACAGACTGAGAGCCCCACTCTATTAGCTCTGCAGTCAGTTAGACAAAGCAAAATGATGGATTTGTGCCTGGTCTGGACTCTCTAATATCTTTCCTGATAAGAGTTCTGTTCAGCCAAAAATACCATCCTAATACAGATGATCTTGGGTTTTATGGTTTTCTAGTCTGCTGTTTAACAGTATTTTTTTTTAATCAGAAATCAGTAATTAATCTTGTTTTAGAACAAGTTATATGCTCTGTTGTTAAAGACTAATGAGTGATACCATCTCTGGACTTTTAAAGAGCCTTCCTAATTTATACAAGCCAATATTTGTTTTATCTAGACAGAAAGATATGTCTTCATCAGTGCAACTCTTCAGTGATCAGAACTACCATGAACTGAAGAGTCAGTGTATCCAGCAGAGACGACTTTTCGAAGATCCCAAGTTTCCAGCCTCAGATGAGTCCCTTTTCTACCAGTCAGCATCACGAAGGAAAGTTGAATGGAAGCGCCCAAAGGTAACTGATGCTGTCCTTGTGAGGAGGTGCTCTTTGTATTGTTTTGCTTCTACTGTCTTTGTACTAAAACACCATTAAGCAGGTATGTTCTTCCTCCTGTTTTCCATTCATTTCCTCTCAGCATGATTCAGACAGCAGCCCCTCTGTGCCACACTGCTGTCCAAAATCAAAGTCATGCCTTACTGTAAAAAGACAAAAAGAAAGCGTTCTGTGCAGCATAGTCATGCGTTCTACTCTTGATGGCTTTCTAATAACAAGCAGCACTGGGAGGTGATTCCAGCCATAGTGATATTTAAATCAGCCCTCTATTTAATTAAGAATACCAATAATTAAGTAAGAATACAGGATAGGTCAATACAGGAATGTATTCTGTGACTAAAGTCTTCATTTCCTGGGCCAGTCTGTGGATGTGGACCTGTCTAGGTTGCTGTGATGATAGAAGTGTTTCAGCAAGGTGTTGAGATTCTTAATTGAAGTTTCTCTTCAATACCTGTCACTTCTGAGGGCCTGGTGTGTACACGCACACAGTAATAATATAGATATACTATATAATATATATAAATTAATATATAATACATTATATATATTATAGATAGAACATCTGAGCTTTAGGTACCCACTCTAGTGCCCCTCCAAGTTGATATAATCCTTGCAGAAAACACCATAAAAAATAAAATTTTACTGACTGAACAGATAGCATCTTCCTGCCTGGAATACGGGAAACAACTCTAATATTGGGTTATTGTTCGTTATCAGAGCTCTCTGCTGTTTTCAGAGTAACACGTGCCTCCTTAAAATGTATGGGGAAAGGAAATCTCACAGCAGCAAGGGGAATTTCTCCAATTTCAGATCATTTATATGTATAAACAAATGATTTGTAACTTTTCTTGGAGGAGAGAGTAGGAAGGAGAAGAGCCACAGCAAGTGGTCTATCTGAGGCAGCAAACCCCAAGCCATCATTGGTGGAGTGGTCTTATTTCACTAAAAAACATGCTTAGATACTTCCAACTGCCACCAATGCAATGAATTGAGAGCCTTCATTATAAGTACATACACACTTTCTGGTCAAAGCAAATGGATTCATTTCTGCTCCACAGGGAGCTAACTTGTGCTTCCAGAATCAGTTAGTTTGCTCTCTACACAGTGCCAAAAATAAGAGGAAACCATGTGTGTATAGTTGGCTGCCAGGTTACCTTTTGTATTAACTGTACTGGAACCACAAAGCCCAGCTACATTAAGTGTCTTAAGAGCTCTGAATAACATCTGCAGTGTACAAGAGAGCTCATCTACACAGATGTGTAGCTGATGCAAAGCAGAGAAGGTGAGTTCCCAAGAGGTGCTCGAGCAAAACTTTGTTTTGCAGTGAACTTTATCAGGATGCCTTCTTCCTTGGCTGTGTTTCAGAGAGATTCTGGTAAACTCGTAGCAGCAAGTTTTATCCAGAGGGAATGAAGAGTTTTCCTTTATTGATATTGTGTCAGGTCTCTGCATGGCTCTGCTGTAATTACTGTGGTTGCCTTTGACTTGTATGAAATCTTGATTCCATGCCAGTGATTTCCTGTTCAAAAGGAACAGCTATTGTCTGTACACAACCAATAATGCTTATGTGTATTTGCACTTTGACTAGCATCTTACCAGGAAAACAAATGTGCAGTTTGCTCTAATTGTGACTAATGTGCTAGACATTTCAAATTGTTAATATTGGAGTCTGTTAATTGGTTTCCTCTGAGGTTTTCTGCTTCACATATCTTGTATTTCTAAAGTAGTTCATGGCCATGAGCTAATAATTCAGAATAATACAAAATCAGTCCCAAATTTGACAGCGTGGCTTTCCATCAGAAAGTGTCATCTGCTCTTGTGCTCTGTCAAGTGTAATGAAAAGGGCAGTGGAAGCCTCTAGTCATATGCACAGTTTTTTTACCCTTAAGCGTGATTAATCTGTCCTTTATTTCACCCATGCCTACTTCTGGGATTGGTGTTAGCATTCTGGAAACACAAACTTGTGTGTCTTCTTAGAAAACATGATGTCAATGACAATGTGATCTTCATGTGCAGCTGGTGCTGTTCCCTGCCCTGTGCGACAGGGGATAACAGAGCAGGCTGACCAGGGCTGTGCTGTATTTGCCAGGATGGCATGAGACTGGGTTGGTTATTTTTAATTGCTCCTTTTTCTCCTGTTTTCTTGGCTGTGTTAGTTCCTCACAGCAGCTTCAATACTGAAATTTTAGTCAGCAGAGCAAGTGCTTTCCTGCTTCTCAGTTTTCCAAGTAAGACATGAGATGGAAGAATAAGGAGAATGAATTTGGAAAACAAGCCAGAGGCATTCCAATGTCTTTGGGTTTATTTTCATTTCTGTGGTGCTTTCCTGTTTGTTGGAGTTTTTCATCCCCTCCTAGAAGGGAAAATACCACACAACCAGTCACAGCCAGGTCAGAGAAAGCCTTTGTGCTTCCTCAGAGATGTGAAGCAAGAGCTGGAGTCTTGACAAGGATGCCGTTGTAGGCTGTTCTTTTGCGTGTTCGTTCAAGGTAGTGATCAGTTGTATGAAGTCTAATTGAGGGCCAGTAACTAACATTGTACTCAGAGGTCTATGCAGAATCCAATCCTGTTCCACATCTTCATTAAGGATCTCGATGATGATGTGGGGCCACTGGACTAGAGACCTGCAAAGGTCCTTTCCAGTCTCAGTCATTCAGTGATTGTATGCTGTTGTAAAGCTCTGCCTTCCTTGCTTGTTTGCCTTGCCCCAAGGAGGTGGAAGCTGCCTAAGTTCTCACAGGGAGCCTGATGGAACATCTTGAGGGAGAGGGGCCTGTATCCATGCAGCAGAGCAGAGGTGAGGATCTACTTTCCAATGCTTGTTCATGGGTTGCCGCCTCTCTGCCATATGAAGCTGTATTGCACTCTTGACTGTCTGAATGCTTAATTGTCCTTTTGGAGTGATGGGCTTTCCAAAGTGTTTCCTTTTTTTTTGGAGAGGGAAATGGCCTTACGATGTGAG
The DNA here is from genome assembly GCA_024733675.1 of Psilopsiagon aymara. Taxonomy (NCBI): domain Eukaryota; kingdom Metazoa; phylum Chordata; class Aves; order Psittaciformes; family Psittacidae; genus Psilopsiagon; species Psilopsiagon aymara. The sequence goes on along the minus strand of JANRGW010041891.1, from coordinate 4,026 downwards.
CATAAGGCAAAGGCCAGAGCTGTCATCTACTGAGGCAGACACTGAGCAGGTCAGTTAGTCATCTTGCTGTATTGGCTCACCCAGAAACTACAGCTGTGCCTCCCTCAGTTACCTCCAGATGTTCATACAGCATCTTGAATGTGAAGGAACTGAATCATGATACCGTTTCCTATCTTCCCACCATCCATGTAGGCAGTGGATTGCCTGTCTGAGTGTTTCTACTTGTATGTAATAGTACCAGCAAGCGGCTTTTTGCTTTAGGAAGCCTGTGTAGCTGTGTGAGCAGCTGGAGAGTACTGCCCAGAGCACACAGAGCTGTGGGATGTTGCTGCTGTTGCTGGTGTCCAAACGAGTACATTTGGATGTGTAACTTTAAAGCTATTCTGAGCAGAAGTGAAAGCCAGTATTTCAGTTTCAGCTCTCAAATATGCTCATTCTTTGTTCAGTTACTCTAATTGCCTGGTGGTGGCCTCACAGAGAAAATGCTTAGAGTATCTGTATTGTCAAAAGGGTTTTATTCTGCTCTAATGGAAAAAGGAGTATAAGTGAGAGAAAGAAAACAGGAGGAGGGATAAAGGGTTTCTTCCACTTTGTTTTTGTCCTTGGAGCTGCACCTGCTATGTTAAATATGTTCTGTTTGCTCATTCCAGTCAAACATGCAGAGATAGGTCATTAACATCTGATATTAATTACTTGTTTTGTACTTTTAAAGCGCTTTGGAAAAGAGAACAAAGATAGGGCAGTGTTATTTCTGTGGCACCCCGGTATTAAGCAACTGGAGAGCCGAAACAGTACTGTGTAATTACTGTGCAGTCTCGCTGGGATGGCATGAATTTCCAAGGAAAAATCTTGTTACAGGAAGATCATCTGACAAATATGAGTGCTGAGCCCTGCTTGTGAGCAGTGCTGGGCCCTGGTTTCTTTATGTGCAAGGTGCCCACAGCAGTTTATCAGCACTTTAGGCAGGAGTCACCATGCCCAAAGGTTGGATGCTTGTAAGGGATGTCTGATGTGGGACAGTCACCATGAGCTCCCATTGCAGGCAGTGGAGAGGAGTCGACGTGTTCAGTGTGTGATAGAAGTGACAAACCTGAAGTGCTTGCTTTAGGCTGAGGTAAATCATACTCCACAAGTGCCTGCTCTCTGCCAACCACTAGCTCAGAAGATGAATTCAGGGGTTAATGCCAGCAACATGAATTCTTTGCTGGTGCTTCCAAATGTGGGACTCTGCTAATGCCTCAGTTCCTCCATCCACCTATAAAATAGTAACTGAGCTGAGCATGACCATTTCAAAGGTGCAGCATCTTCCAGACCCCTTTAGTGTGCAGGAAGCTTCCTCGCTGTAACATGTCTTTATGAAGTGCACCTTATTCCCTCCTTTGCCCCCAGCACCACACAGGGAGGTGCTCCCACTGCTCTGTGCTGTCCCAGGCTGCCACTGAGAGAAGAGTGGAGTCAACATATCCCCACTGTCCTATTGCAGCACCTGCACTTGACCCCCTTGCATCACATTGAGATCAATTGAGAATTGAGGTATGTCCTTCCCTCTTCTGTTTGCTCCACACCATCACAGAGGGACAGTGTCTGCTTATTGTGGGGCAAATCATGCAGGGGCTGATCAGAACTGCGCTCGTACGGAAGGGTCTGAGCAAGGATTTACAATTGGCTGAGTTTGCACAGCCATTTTCAAGAAGCACTTTCAAGACCTAATGCAGTGCTGGGGGACTCTCCTGTTTAGAATTAGATCAAAAGCAATAATGTTGGACACAAAGTACCTGAAAATTCCTGTTGGGAAGACCTGCTGGTTTGTTGGAAAAAAGAAGAAAAAAATCCCTCCCATCGGTGGCCGTTCTTTCTGCCCATTGATACTGATGTCAAAACCCATCCTGCCCTTTTCCTGTGGTGTACCTGGAGCTTCCATCCCTCTGATGGGCTGCAGTGGGACTGGGGCAGCTGTCCCCTACCAAGAGATTGGAGAAGCCTCTGAGCCCCTGCTATCTCTGCTGGCCCTGGGATATCCTCGGCCACCTATACTGGTTAACCCCTTACTGAGGGCGTGCAGTGCCTCTGTGTGATGGTCCTGGTCAGCACTGGCTTTAGCAGCAAGCAGCTGTAGTGAAAATACCTGAGAATGGCAGTCACTGTGCCGAAAGGGTGTTTTCTGTCTTGTTTTTAACTAAACCTTGGGTTTAACTCAAACTTTTCCACCTTGCAAAAAGTATCTAATCCCAAGGACATCTTTGTCAGCATTAAACAAATAGCAGTGATCCCCCAACCAGGGCAGGCATGCATGTGGGGAAAGAGTGGGTAAGCTTGCCTTACAGGTAAGTGACGTTCTTTAGTTATTCATAAAGGAAACAAAGAAGTCTGATCCTACAGAGCAAGTCTTATGTGTTTTCCTGGTTTCCCTGCTTGACTCTCTGGTTCTAAGCCCTGTTTTTACTTTCAATTGCATCTTCTCCTTATGACAGGTCTGTGATTGTCCCCTTACATGGAAAGACAGAGCTGATTCTTTCTCAGTAAGACAGCACAGCAGGATGCTGTGTGACGGTAACTGCTAAACTGCTTCCCAGGAAAACCCTCTGGTGTTCCAGGACGTAGGAGGGACTGCTGCTGTGTTTGATTAAATCCCTGTTAACTCCCTGGTGCCAAAGGTCAGATACGTGACAAAGTGGAGAACTGCATACTCATGGCCCACTGCCTGCCCTGTGTTCCTAGAAACACTGCATGCCATGGGCCTGATTCTCTACTCTTCACCAGTTTTCAACCCTTTTAGGGGTGGTTATCAACACACAAGTGAAAAGGACCAGGAAATAAGGCACTGTGTTCTGTAATGATACAGCAATAGCAATAAACAAGTGTTTCCCCAGTTCCCAAAGTGGGCAGTGTGGGATGAGCAGGCTGGTGATTTATTCAGAGCAGTGTGAAGGACTGAGGTGGCAGAGAACTTGGGAGCTCTGACTTCTGCACCTGCACATGCTTCTTGAAGGTGGCACCAGATTGGTTTTGCTACCAACTGATGAAGAACTATCCGTTGTTATCTCCTGAGAGCTGAAACATCTTCATAGTTGCAAGTGCTGATCTGGAGCTTGGAAACCTTCCCTGTCTTGATGCCTGTCTTAGCAGATTTTTGTCCTCTGGAAGGCAGAGGGCATGCCTGCCTGGGCACTTAGTCTGGGTTAGCTTTATGTATTTTGTTCCAGTGTTCTTTATTCCACATATGTTCCCAGTGACAGGATTTGTGGGTGCAATAAGCAGTCCTCCAGAATGTTTAGCTGTATCCCATAAATTCTGTGGAATGAGTGCCATGAAAGCCTTGGCTGCAGAGTGTAAGCATGCCCAGGTTAAATGCCCCTCCGAAATCACACATGGCTTCCTCATCTGATTCCTGTCTCTTCAGTAGCTGCATTGCTGCAGTCTAACCCTGTTTTCCAGTTTGACTGTGAACAACACCAGAGACATCTGCTTATGCTTGGGTCTGTGTGTCAGAGTCAGTGATGCCTGCAGGAGAGGCATTGGAGAGGGAAGGTATCCTGGCACTGCCTCTGCATTAGAGCAGCACAAGAACAGTTTCAGGGCATGGAGCACAGTGACAGATCATTGCACCCTGGGATATCTGCTGGGATGGGGCCTGAGGACAACCCAGAGCTGGAGGAGAGTGGAGATTAAAGGGGACTACCACAAACTGGCATAGCAAAGCCGTGTGAACTCTTAGCAGCATGGTGTGGTTACATTGCTACCTTCTGTGCGACAGACCGGTTTGATTGCAGCAGCCCCTGTGAATAGTGACACTTCTCTGGTTTGCTGTATTTGCTTAGGGGTGGGATGTCTTGGGTTCAGCAGTAGCAGTCATTTTTCTCCTTCTTGGTAGCTGGTGCAGTGCTGTGTTTTTGACTTGTGGCCTGGGAACAGCACTGATAACACCAATGTTTTTAGTTATGGTTTAGTGATGTTTGGTCTGGTCAAGGACTTTCTGAGCCTCATGCTCTGCCAGGGAGGAGGGGGAGCCGGGAGGAAGCAGAGACA
>JANRGW010041889.1:47700-59257 GCA_024733675.1 Psilopsiagon aymara | reverse complement strand
TTTCCTTTCCTTTCCTTTCCTTTCCTTTCCTTTCCTTTCCTTTCCTTTCCTTTCCTTTCCTTTCCTTTCCTTTCCTACCCTTCCCTTCCCTTTTCTTTTCTTTCCTTTTCTATTCTTTCCTTTTCTTTTCTTTCTTTTCTTTTTTTTCCTTTTCGTTTTTTTTTCTCATATTTCTCCCCAGTTTTACCACGTTGACATCTCCTTTAGTTCAGCTTGCCCTACTTACTCTTTTTTCCTTGCTTCCAGTCACCATATTCCCCCATTTATCCCACTTCCATATCTTCTTCAGACTCCATATCTTCTTCAGACTCCTTAGCAGATCTGTTCTCCCCACACTATGGCTTGGTTGGTGTGCAGCTGGGTACCCATAGACAGCCCCAGACTGCTCCTGCCCCCTGTATCCAAGTTACCCGTGCCCAAGTTTCTCCAGTGTCATTTCCCATATCCACATCTAGGATATATGTAAAAAACAGTCAGTCACCAAGGAGGCTCAATTCTTCTGCTGTAGCTCTAGTTTGCTTCCCTCAGGAAAGCACATGCATGCTTGTGTGAGCAGAAAGTATAGAAACGAACTAGGTGATGTCTGAATTTAGGCCCTGCTTGATGTAGTTTAAGTACTGCATAAGTCTCTTTCTCTAATGCTTCCTATTGGCTGTTTTTAGTCACAAAGAAGGTCATGAAGAATAATGAGAAAAAGCCAATCAGAGTGACTTCAGCAGAGAGTAGAGCCCAAGACTCCAACTTTATGAGTCCCCACTGAATAAAAATGGAGGCTTTTGAAAGTTTTAAGGTTTGTCCATTCCTATGCAGGCATACCTCACTGACAGAAAGGTAGCTTCTCCCTCTACACTTTCCTGTCACCCCAAACTTCTGCTTTATGCTTAAAAAAACTTGAACTTCTCCAGGAAAAGGTTGCCAGTATTTTGTCAACATTGCTGAACAACAGATTTTCTTTAACCTCATTCTCAGAAACAGCTGTACCATTTTGGATGAAACTTCCTGAAATATTCCTGCCTGAGGCAGGCACCTGGCATGGAAAATTTCAGCCTAAACATTTAAGGTTTGGCAAAGCAATATGCAGCTGAAAACAGGCTTTATAATGGGAAATGTTGGGCAACTTTAATAACAAGCAAAATTACCAGCCTCACCCCATCACCAATCTTAACTGATGTGCCAAGCTTCACGATAAAATACTCAGTTTAAATGAATGAAGTCCTTACATATCAAAGGACCAAAAATAACTTGGAACATAGTCTTCTTCCAGATATAACAAGCATTTCCGACTTCAGGCTTAGTGATGTAAAGAGGACAAAGTAGATTAATAACAAAGCGTAAGATGTAATCTTCAGTTTGTGTCTGTTAGAGAGAAGAGTGAAGTGTGCGAAGTATACTGGCAAAGTCTATAACACCTTTGTTGCTTACATCTTATGTGTTTGAGTCATCCAAAAGTCAGATGGTTTATTTTCTCCAAACACACCCCAAACTGTTAGCCGGAAAATCACTTAGACATTAAGTTGGTAAATGTAAGTTCTGAACACAATAACATAATTTATTAATCTTTCAACAACTCACTCAAAATGTTTAACAACTGTTTTTTCATTCAATTTCCCCTTCCAGTACAAGAAGAACTTCATTTCCTATTCCATTTGTTCTCCTCTCTCTGAAATATAGCCCTGTCATGGTAGTCATGTTGTTCTTTAACCAAAATAAATCAATAAATATTCAGACATGTAATAAAATTTGTTCTCCTTCTTCTGTGTACAAATACAGTAAAAAGCTCTGTAGTTTTCTCTTCATATCTTTTAAAAATATATTTTTAAAATAAAAGTAAATTTAAATAATATATGTTTAATTGGAGAAAGAGAGGTAAGCAAAAGAAAAAGGAAAGTGAGGTTAAGCTAGCAATGATGTTTCATAGCCATCTTGTATTTTGAGATTTTCTGGGGGTCATGCACAGGGTGTCTAAATTCTGTCTAACATATAACTTTGGTGGACCTTAGACACCTAAATATTATAGAAAAGTTTCTGTTGCCTTATCACAAGCAGAAGGTAAGCTTTAGAGACTCTTAAAAATGCAATAACACATTTTTCTGGAGGAAGAAACACAGCCCCTGAGTATGGCCTTCACCTGGTAAAGAAAAGTGAGCGTTCAAGTGATTAATTTATATTTTATTTATCATAGAATAATAGAATCACAGAATGGTTTGGAAGGGACCTTAAAGATCATCTAGTTCCAAATCATCTGCCATATGTACCTTTCAATAGACCAGGTTGCTCACAGTCCCATCCAACCTGGTCTTCAAGACTCCCAGGAATGGGGCATCCACAACTTCTCTGGGCATCCTGTTCTAGTGCCTCACCACAGTCACAGTAAAAACCTTCTTTCTTATAGATAATCTAAATCTCCCCTCTGTCAGCTTAAAGCCATACCCCTGCCCCTATCACTACATACCCTTGTAAAAAGTCCATTTCTCCAGATTTCTTGTAGTCCCCCATAAGGTATCAAAAGGCTGCAATAAGGTCTCCCCTTAGCCTTCCCTTTTCCAGGCAAACAACTGCAACTTTCTCATTCTGTCTTCACAGGAAAGGTGCTCCAGACCTCTGATCATACTTGTGGCCCTCCTTTGGACTTGCTCCAACAGGTCCACCTAAGCTGCTTCACCTAAGTTACAGAAAAGGCTTCATCTGTTAGATACACTTAAACCTAACTCATCCAGACAGCCTTTAGTTCAATTTGGATAGTAGGCAATGTTGAGATAGAGAGATGAGAACCGAAAAATAACTTGATTTGTAACCGGCAAAGAAGAAAGAAAAATTTGGTCTTTGGGTTAGTGTCACCCTAAGTCCCGGCTTATGTTTTTCCTATTGGATCAAATGTACAAACTGCATGGGAACCATGGCCTGATCTCCCTCTTTCTCTGGGAGCACTCTTACCAATAGCCTCAGGGAAAAAACTGAGGCTGCCTCTGCCTTTCATCGGAATTTTGCATTGTAGTACTGTAACTTGGTGCCAGAGGGAAAGCGGAGATACAAATTGTCTTTAAGTCAAAGGTCTATTTCTAAACAGGGGTCCCAAAAGCTCATTTTAGTTTAATATACACTTCGTATTATATAAAGCTGCAGCAGTTACCATGAAATGAGCTGCCTCTGGGATGCGATGCCTCCAAATCTGTCCCATTCTGTTTCTATCTTTACAAAAAATGTTATCTATATCTTGCTATATAAGCAACCTCTTCAGATATAATATATGGACACTTTGCATCATCTAGTTAATTTTGACAATATTTATTTTTATTTACACAAAAGGCTCATTAGATTTACAGCATAAAGCTATAGTTAGTAGTAAGAGATGGTGAATAAGATAGCTAACATCTGTAAATTGCGGGATTTTCCTGTACTAACAGTAGCCTTAGTGCATGGTGATCGATTGTACGATTTTAAAGTACGTCTACCCTTTAAACAAATTCCATGTAGGAAAAAGAAGTAATTGCATTAACTCTTCTTGTCCTTGTCAGCATAACAGCAACTATGTCAAGATGCTACAAGAAAGGAAACCCAAACTATACAGGATTAACAATAATATAGAAATCATGTCTGGGTCAGAACAAGGGCCTTACTAAAGAAAGGTACATGTAATTAAAAAAATGTTAGTGCTTCTGATCTTTTTGATATATAATCTCTGGCAAACAGCTTTTAAAATATACCAATGATCAAGATGGAGTCAGAGGAGTACAGTGTGCAGGGAGATTCCACTTTCTGAGACCACTGCCTGATGGGAGCAAGCAGCTGGCTGAGAGTCATGCCACTGGAGAAATAAAGAAGTCCTTGGAGTCAGCAAATAGAATCATAGAATAGTTTGGGTTGGAAGGGGCCTTCAAAAGTCATCTAGTCCAACTCTCTGCAATGAGCAGGGGCATTTTCAACTAGATCAGGCTGGTCCAAACCACATTCATCCTGGCCTTGAATGTCTCCAGGGTTGGTGCATCTTCCACCTCACTGGGCAACCTGTGCCAGTATTTTACCAGCCTCATCGTAAAGAATTTTTTATTACGTCTAGACTGATTCTCCCCTCTTTTAGTTTAAAAACGTTACCCCTGTACAGCAAAATGGGGGGCAGAGGGAGGAAATTTCTCCTTTTCTGAGGACTGAACAAGAAATGCACACTGTGGATCACATATAGCCATGCGTATAGTATAATATGCTAGTAGCACTTGTTTCAGGAATTGCTGTTGTGATAGTTGTTAGGCAGCAGGAGAGGTATTTAGGCTGCTAGGATGCATGGACAGGACTGATCAATATCCTGAAGAGACATCAGTCAGAGATCTAGTGACTAACCACGATGTTTATACAGACCTTTTACAACACTCATAGTACATGTGAAATTAAGACAGCATAGGCTGACTGCCCTGCAATCCAACAGGCTTGGTAAAAGTGTAAACCAGCTGTCTCTAATGACATGACTACAGCATGCAGTTCAGCAAATGTGATTTGGGGCCTTATTACTGTGTCTCCACTTCTGGCATTTATAGCTAAATAATGTTGTTGAATCCTGCAAGAGATGCTACAATTTCTCTAATTAAAGGAGGGGGGGAAAAAATAAAACTCAACAAACGAATCCCCAAAACAATCTTCTTTTTCCTTCCCAGATTGTTCCCATTTGCTGCAAATAAGCATGAGTTCCTGCCTGGAAGCACTATCTGCAAACTGCAGTCAGATGTAAAAGAAGCCTAATCAAGCTTGGGAACCAGGCCTTAATTAGGCTGCTTGGAAAACAGAGCAGAAGAGCAAATGAAAATTATTATCCATCACTCATGGTTCCTGTTTCTAATTTTAAAGAGGAAATCATGCATTAATCAAACCCTAGCCCTAAGCTCAGAGACGTGTTTTAGAAATATCCTGAAACAAAAGGAAATCTTTTCAGTGTTTAGTGAAAACAACTCCCAATCAGCTAGTATGTTTAGCGCAATGCATTTTGACATGAAATAAGCTATGTTTCAGTATGCTTAGCTTTTGCTGGGTCCAAGAAAAACAAAACTAGTACCAACAGAAATGAAGGCACATGACAACAATTGGGGTTAAGCATGGGTTTTGTTAAAGAAAAACAGAAATGTAAGAGCATGTTATTTTCCTTGATAGAGGAAAGACATAGAAGGGTAAGAGTAAGAGGAACGATGCAGTAATGTCACTGCTATTGTGTTCTTCAGTCATAGCAAAGAAACTCTTTGGTGCCCATAAACACTATTTAGCACAGATTATTTCTGATAAAAATAACAAACAGGAGCATAACATTTAAATATTGTTCAGAGATCACTTAAGATCATATAATAGGGTTTATCAGAATTTGCACCACAGTTTCTGTTATATTTGGACTATAAGGATAATTTTCTGGGTTTTAGCAGACTAAAGTAAGCTTTCTGGATATGATTCAAAACCTAACTTTTTCTGGTGGAGTCAGATTGACGTCTTTAATTTTCTTGGAACTCTCCAGGCAGAGGAGAGAAAATGGGTTCTTGACTTATATTAAACATTGCACTCATTCTTGAGGAAATGCAGTATTACAAAGAATGCCCACTGTTTTCAAACACAAATATCCAAGCTTCTAGCTTTGAACTACCAACAATGCTTTCTAGAACGCACCAGTATTCCTTTTAGCTCTCCAAGCATTCACCAGTATTGCCTGTTTAGATTTCTAAAGCTAGTGGTTTCGTGATTTGAAATTATATATCTAGAAATGTTAAGATGGCATGCATGCTAGTATTGCTATTGTGACTTGCAAACCGTGGTTAGTGTTCTATGAATAGATTAAAAATATTAATGACTAACAAGAAGAATACAGGCTTTTTTCTTCATTTATCATGATATTTATGTCATGCTTTACTAGAACTTCATTATTAATTTCAGCAATCAAAGTTGGCAATTAGATCATTATGGTCTACAGGAAAGGGCACAGGCAATTTTTAGTAAGCACTGAATTTTAATGATGGTTTTGACACGGGTTTTTCTAAAGTCTTGTGAGTAAACTCTGTAGTTTACCACTATGAAGAAAATGATCTGAACAAAGTGAAGATTTTGTACTCCAGTTTGGTGGCATCTCCCTGCATGATACAATATAGAATAGAGTTTTTGTTCTAATGGAAAAATTACACTAACTTTGTTTAGTTACTTTGGCTGATGCTTTTCTTTCTGAGGCCTAATCTGCTGACCACTTGCGTGATGCCCTGACTAGCAAGATTCTGTTGCAATGCTTCTACTAAATGAAACATGACAGAATTTCAACTCTTGATATCAGTGTAAGACTAAGGACAAGATAGAGCATGTCTGGTCTAAAAACCAATGCAGTTGCCTTGGAGGTGAAAGATGGATTAAATCCTTTTAGGCTGAACAAGGAGCTGAACCCAGATTTCCCACCTGCTGTGTGAGTGCTGTAAACACCTCACTGTTGTGTAAGAATGCAGAAGTCAGGATTAGAATGTTTTGTAACAAAGTGGCTGAGACTTTTTTCCTTTAAGCTAGATTCAAAGTTACCTCCACATGTGTTCTTGCAGCACTTTAGTTTGGTCATGTCTCAGTTTAGTCTATATTCAGCAGCAGAGCTCAGGTGGTAGGAAAGAGCGTTGTGACCCAGAACAGCATAACCCAGAACAGCACCTTTCTTACAGTTTTATGTTCCTGGAAGGTTTCTGTTACACACTGTTGTTCCTACAGTGCTTTAATCACTTTGCGGACATTGGAGAAAGTATTTTAACACAATTTGAAGTATCATATTATCTTTTCAATACCTGTAGCTCTTTATTTTCACCTGTATTAAGCAAAGTGATCTATGCCAGTGTGCATTTACTGTCCTGCATGCTGGAGAATTTGGTAAATTCTAATTTTGATATGGCTACTTGATTTTAACTTTTTTTTTTTTTTTTTTTTTTTTTCACATGCTTCACTGGCAATCGGTTTTGTGCCTCTGGTTTTGAAATTTATCGCTGCAGTATAGCTTTTGTGTCAAAGCAGTGATGGTACTACAACAAGCAGGGTCTGTTGCTATCTTGCCTTGTTTTCATAGTTATGTGAGTGTGCCCAGCCAAGCTTTCCTTCCAGGTTAATCTACTATTCTGGGGACTGTCATGTGATTTCTTGTAATAATAATTTTTCCCTCCTTTCTTATCCTATACCTGCTGTTATTCATCAGAGCCATGCAGCTATCAACACTCACAACCCAGAAGTGGAAATGAGCCTGTCACTGTTCTTTCTATATTTATGTGCCAATGTTAACAGCCTGGTAGAAATCCAAATTTGATTTGATTTTGAGTGAGTTCCAGCACCATTTAACTGTTTATAGAGTAAACCTAGGTCTAGTTAGCTTACTTTGATTAAATTATACATTTACGTGCCATAACAGTATCTGAAATCTGCTCTCCCCACCCCCCTTTTTTTTTTCTCTTCATCTTATTTGTTTTGGCTATCCTTTTCAGTCTTTACACATTTGCTGTTGTTATCGTAACTATGTGCTTTTGGGTAGTGATCACAAAGTTTTAGGTGCTTTCCAAACATTAAAAAAGAAAAAGAAAAGCTCATTTTCTTGGCTATTGTAATCATGTCCTTGCAGGTCTATCTCAATTCACCCTCTATGTGAAATATGCCCACAAACTCGTGGCTTGTTTGATTTATAGCTGCTTGTGTTTTTCCAAGTGACTTGACTGTTGAAGAACTCCAATGACTGCTCTGTTTGTGTATTTTAGCCAAAGCTGGCTCTAGCACTTAGGACTCTGTGCACTGGAACAACTTATTCATGAGGTTTAGTTTTGATTTACATCCATCTGTGATTTTTAGTTCCCTTTGCTCCACCTATTTTGTCCTTCATTTGGTAATTCCAAACACTGTGCCTGTTTTGTTGTTTTGTCCATTTGGAAGTCTACCCCTTGTAGATTCTCAGTGATTCAATAATAGGGCCACTTCAAAACAAAGCAGAAAGATACTTGTATGCTTCACTCATTCTTCTGTATTTTTGTTGCTGTCCTCATTTGGTGTAATTGTTGTGTTATGATGGAGGTTTGACTGCAATTATGAACGCTAAAACAATTAGAAAGATTCTACTGTAGATGCCAGACCCTAGAAGAGAGAGATAGCCAGCACAGTCTGTGATTCTAGGAGGCTGTTAATCTGGAGCTCTGAGAGCACTGCACAAACTGACTGTGAAATAGGAGTAAATATGTGTTCCACAAACATGACCTGATTTCTCACACATAGTAGGAGCTTATCACTTTTCCTGGTGGTTATTTTAGCAGGCTTCTTAATATTTTGAGCTCTATGAGGCTGCATTCACATTTCTTTTTTTGCTGCATGCTCTGGTGCAGACTGAAGTGCTGATCTACTAGTTACCTAGATTGTTCTTTAGTTAGAATTTGCTCTTACTCCTACCTAGGCTGTGAGAGCACATCTTTGTTTTGCAAGGCAACTGCGATGTGGAGATCATATATATGCAATCTGCAGCCTTGCTGCAGTTGCAGCATGTCACCTAACTTGGGGACTGGAAGGTGCTCCTTGCTAATCATGGTATAGGCTTACAACAGATACTTGAACAGCAATAAAGCATGAGGCTTGACTGCTGAAACCATACTGGATAAGCTTTGGAAAGTGACTTGTAGGTTTTTCTCAAGGTCAAAATAGCAAAATGTATTTTGCAGCTGAGAAATGTTTCCCATGAGGTAAGAAGTATTCAAGGAGGCTCTATTAACATTGTAGGGGCATACAATACTATCAAATGTCTTGTTGTGTTTGGAGACCTTTGGGCAGGAAAGAGAGAACTTCCAGAATTTTGTCCTTATCACCTAACTGAGTGGAGCATGATCTCTAATATGCTTTCTGGATGTTTAAGGTAAAGCTATTAATAAGCTATAACTGGTCACTGAGGCTTTGCCTAAGTATAAAGTCAAAGAGAGCTGGGGATCTGTCCCTAACCAGTGTGAATGTTTCAGGATCAGTTCCCCCTGGAGAAGATGTATCTTATAGGAACCTGTTTTGAGTGGTCCAAAACAGCTGTAAGAGTAAGGTAATAATGAAGTTACATGAACAACCATGGGTCCAGTGCTTGAGTCCTTGGTCTGGCTTTACTTAGCAATATAGGCAGAGCTTCAGAAATCTGGCTGCATCCCTCACATCTTAAGCTGGACTTAGTTGTGCTGTACAAAGACAGGTTCCAGGCAGTCAATCTGTGTAGAGTGTACAGCAGGTAGAGGGTTCAGAGTTTTTTACAAAGTCACTAGTGAAACCTCAGGATCTGAGCATTGGAGTGCTAACCTGAGATATGCCAGGGTTAGATCTGCTTCACTGCTCTATTGCAGAATTCCTTCTTGACCTAGGAGAAAGCAGTTCCTGTGAAAGGGTTTTGCCCATCAGTAAAATGCCTACTGCAGAAAATGACATCAGAGAATGATATGAAGTGGTTCCATGCTTTGGGAAAAGAGATCCTAAAAATTCCTTAAGTAGGTGGACATACCAGTGTTAGAGACTCTTGCAGGAGGTTGATTTTCAGAGCTGATTCAGAGCATCTCTGCAGTCCAGAAGGCAGTGCTATTTAAGAGCTCAGAACCAAGATAATTCTTAGAAGCAAGATTTAGGCAATAAGGAGATGACTTCACTGAAAGAAAATGGAAGAAAAACTACTTCATGTACAAATTTTTCCTCATAAGGAGGAAAACTTCTGTGGTGTTCAAATCTGTTCCTTTTCCTACTTACCTGCCAGGGATATATTGCCATCTTACTTTGTTTTTAACTCCCAGTTATAAATCATTGTAAAACAAGACAGAACCAGCAGATACCACAAAGTGTAATAAAGTCATTCAAAACTTGATTACAAAGTGAATGGAAGAATTTATGAGAAAGAATGCTGGAAATACCATTTCAACATTTACACACAGTGGAAGGAATGATCTTCTCCACTTTTCACATGTATTGTGTTTTTTCCTATGTCTCTAAAGAGTGCTTGATACCGATGAAGTTTCAGCTGATGAAGGTCTTTGTGAATCAACAAATAGGAGTGCTTAAAGGATTGCTTTGCATAGGGCAAAATGCTCCTGGTGCTCCTGCTCTGCTGCAGGGGCTGCTGCTGCTGTCTTTGCTGATACTGAAAGGCCTGTTGGGCAGACTGGCTTTGATCAAGGTTTTATGTTCTTTTACCATAACACAAGTCAACTTTATTGGACCAATTAAAGTTTCAGTCTTCCCTTGTTATCCCCATAGGGCAAAGCAAAGATGCAGCAAACTTAAGAATTTTCATTTATACTGCGTTTATGAATTTTTATATCTCAAAATTGAGTTTATAAAATGTAATTTTCCATTGAACTTGCTTGCCTTTTTTGTAATAAATACTTTAAGACAAAGGATTTAAAAAGTATTAGTTGGAGATATATCATGTTACTTAAAGCTCTTTTTACAACTTTGATTACAGATGTATTTTAATTGGTCAGACATTGATAAAATCAACTTTTATTACAAATCTATTTTTGCTGGTTAAAATTAAATAAAAGTCTATCTTTCTTTTTATAATTACTTAGAGTATATCACTAGAATGGAGTTTTGCTCAGTGTAGTTCATGAACTACATTTACAAATAGGACATAAAAAGAAGAACAAAGTGAAGATAAGATCAGAGGTGATTTCATTACCATATTTAAGGCATAAAAGGGGTGATCTTGACATCCTTTGTATGCCAGAATTATATTGATCCTCAGTGTGCAATCAACTGCATCAGATTACCTACGGGTAGTCAATATTATATTCATGTTAATATGGTTTTAAGAGGAGATCCTCCTGACCAATCTGGTATCCTTTTATGATGGGGCTACGGAACTGATGGACAGGGGTAGAGCAGTTGATGTCATCTACCTGGACTTGTGCAAAGTGTTTGGCATTGTCTCACATGATATCCTTGCCTCAAAGCTGGAGAGACATCAATTAAACAGATGGACTACTCAGTGGATAAAGAACTGGCTGGATGGCCGCATGCAAAGAGTTTTGGTCAATGGTTCAATGTCCAGCTGGAGGCCAGTAACAAGTGGTGTCCCTCAGGGACTGGTGTTGGGACCGATCTTGTTCAACATCTTTGCTGGACAGTGAGATTGAGTGCGTCCTCAGCAGATTTGCTGATGACACCAAGCTGGGTGATTCAGTTGGAGGGAAGGAATGCCATCCAGAAGGACCTTGATATGCTTGTGAGGTGGGCTACTGCCAACCTGATGAAGTTTGACTATGCCAAGTGCAAGGTCCTACTCCTGGGTCAAAGCAATCCCAGGCACAGCTACAGGTTAGGCAGAGAAGAGATTCAGAACAGCCCTGTGGAGAAGGACTTGGGAGTTTTGGTCAATAGAAAAATGAATATGAGCTGGCAGTGTGCGCTTGCAGCCCAGAAAGCCAACCGCATCCTGGGCTGCATCAAAAGGAGTGTGACCAGAAGGTCGAAGGAGGTGATCCTGCTCCTCTGCTCTGCTCTCCCGAGACCTCACTTGGAGTATTGTGTGCAGTTCTGGTGTCCTCAACATAAAAAGGACATGGAACTGTTGGAACAAGTC
>JANRGW010041889.1:37184-47600 GCA_024733675.1 Psilopsiagon aymara | reverse complement strand
AAAGTTTGGGCTGTTCAGCCTGGAGAAGAGAAGGCTGCGTGGAGACCTCATAGCAGCCTTCCAATATCTGAAGGGGGGATATAGGGATGCTGAAGAGGGACTCCTTATTAGGGACTGTAGTGATAGGATAAGGGGTAATGAGGTCAAACTTAAGCAGGAGAAGTTTAGATTGTATATGAGGAAGAAATTCTTTACTGTGAGGGTGGTGAGGCACTGGAATGGGTTTCCCAGGGAAGTTGTGAATGCTTCATTGCTGGCAGTGTTCAAGGCCAGGTTGGACAGAGCTTTGGGTGACATGGTTTAGTGTGAGGTGTCCCTGCCCATGTTAGGGGGGTTGGAACTGGATGATCTTGAGGTCTTTTCCAACCCTAACTATTCTATGATTCTATGATTCTATCTCAGCTCATGCTGCTGCTGCTTTTCCACCAAGCAGAGGCTACAGCTGGTACAGATAAAGTACCTGAACTGCTCCCCATTACAAGGGCAGTATAACATCAGATGGGCTTAAGCAGCTCATGCATCAATATGCACATCTTCAGATGTGTTTTTGATTATGAGTGTCGGTCCTGATGAAATCCTCACAGGCATTGGTGGAAGCAGTCCTGGTTTCTAATTGCAGCCTTGAAGTACAAATGTAATAGTCCATATTGGTTTACCACTGTTATATAAAAACGAGTGTATCCTTTTATTATTGTTCCCATATTACTAAAGATTCATCTACAGGGGAGGAAATGGCCCAGTCAAGGACCTTTACCACAAAAAAGCTGTGTTTGTTAAATATGGTGTTATAACTGCCCCAAGACAATTACTTTTGATGCTTTACAGGAAAAGTTTTTTTCTTAACCTGAATGTCCTTCATCAATTTGTATGTGCATAGACCTAAATATTACGTCTCTTTTGCCTGCCTTGAAGTATTTCTCAAAGACTTATTTGTGAATGCATGTTACAAGAAATTAATAAATTAAGCAGTAAAATGTAATTTTCCTAGGCCATGGAAGTCAACTGTTTATTCTTTTACATTATTATATCATTCTCTCTCACAGTATTGTCGCAGGCACCTCTCAGTTTGCCAGTCATTTCTGAGGCTTGGGGATAGGTACTGACACAGTTTAGGAACCATTTCTAATTGTCAGCCTGTCTGTGGCCATGCTGTTCCAGGGAGTAAGACGATTTAACAGACCTGGGTAGTTCACACTAGTGGACCTTAGAGAACATGTTGGTGCACATTTAATTATTGGTCGAAACGTGGGAGCTGTTCTAGTCATGTTCTAGTCTGTGAGAACACTCTGTGCTAGACTTTTATCAGGCTGAATGTTTAAAGTTTTAGGAAGCACTGTGTTTATTGGAATAATAAACACACTGGAGAAGGGATTTGAATATAAGATGTTGATGAGAGGTTGCCCTATCTGAAAGGATTGGTGTATATAACGGGTGGTCTCAAAAATGGATGAATTAGTTGTGATGGATTTTACATTGCATTATTGTTCTGAAATACTTAAAGGAAAAACAGATGCAACGAAATAGGACATTTTCATTGCCCTCAGTAAGTCTGTTCAGAAAAACAAAGAACAGGATGGAATGTGGGATTTCCTGGAGGGATGTGTGTGTTTGGTTTTTTTGTTTGGTTGGTTGGGTTTTTTTTGTTTGTTTTGGTTTGGTTTTCTTCCTGAACAAACTCTAAAGAAACTATTCAGGATATTTGGTCCTTAAATATGCGATACAGTGACAACATAGTGAAAATAATAAATTACCTGTTTTATTTGCAACAGCAGAAACCAGCATTGAGTGTAGACAGCATTTTGAAGAACAATTTAAGTTTTTCTTATTTCCAAATTCATAAATTTTTGCATTTTTTTAAATTGTTCTATGCAATGGTAGCCCTGTCACCTTTTAACACAGTCCATTTGCTAATTATTATATATGACTATAGCCCTTCCTCCATGTATGCTATTCTCCCTTCTTTGCTACAAAGGAGTAATTTTGTTTCTGCTAAATTGACTAAGAAATACTGAGGTAGGAAGTTTTGAATGCTTTTTAATTGATGTTAAAAGGCAGCCTTGTGCAGGCCAGAAGCTCTTTTCAAAGGGATCTACTTGCATGCTTTGCTGTCATCTTTGTCTTTAAATTTGCTACAGCAGTGTGAACTGCTGGTGTACAAATTCTTATTCCTTTTCTGTAGAAAAATCAGATATTTTCGTTACAGCTATTTTTCAGAGAAGCTGAACTTGTGTGAAATTGAATGAAGAGCTTGACTGAGTCAAATATGCTCTGACTAATTCCCTTGTCTACTTTTGGCAAACAGTAGGATTTGGCCAATAAATCATCCCACAATAAGCATTTCCCAGAACTCTGGCTTGATCCAATTGGGTTTATATTCCCCAAATAATGGCATAACAGAGATTTAAATCACAACTTTTGATAGGAATGTAGCAATGTGCAACTGACATCATCTATCCTACCCACAAAGTTGTCTGATGCGGTAATAATGACCTATATACCATTGGTAAGCTGTTTGTGTTCGTGTGCATTCTATACCGTGGAATAGTATTGCCTCAAAGTAGGAGAAAAGAATCATTCTAGAGTTTGGTTGAATATCAAGGATAAGTTTAATCAACCATAATAACACTGCTGTTTAGATAACAAGGTTGTGTGTATAGCACAGCAGCTGCAAAATATTTTCCGATAATTATACACTATTTATATCATCTGTTTGTAGGAAGAGAACTTAACTATTTTTGTCACTGGAAGCTTTCTAGAGATTTCAAGGTGACCTTGATATCACTACCTCTGTGAGAGAGATCAAGATGTTAGAGGATATATCTGAAAGTCATAAAAGTTATTCTTTTCTCTGCTCAAGTGTTCATGAACATTCATAGCCAAGAGTCAATTTAAAAATTTAGAAACAATTAAAAAATATGCCCATCAAGCACAGGAACATGCAAAATCTGTATTAAAAAATACTAGCTTTTTATATGCCTAGGTACCATTTTAATGAGCATCATATATGGGGAATAAGAAGGCACCAGGGAGGTAGTGCTACAATAATGCACACCACAGCCATTTTTATTCTTTTAGGTTTGCTAAACAAAACTTTTTTCTGCCTCTATTGAAAACCTGAAGTGTAGCTTCAGCATCTCTTGCTAATTCAAAATGAATAAATGCCTACCAAGCAAGCTGTGTTATCCATTAATTTTATTGTTATTCTTCCATAAATTTACAAATCCAACTTAAAAACTATTCCTCTTGATTTGTTAGGTTGACAGTAAAGGTTGACCTTATTCTGAAACAAACTGTCACTGAGGCCCAGCTCCTCCTTAAGGGGCAGAACCCAAGGGTGATAGTGCAGTCATGAAGCGCTCAGACCTATGTTACAGCAAGGCAAGAAGGACAGACTTAGAGACAGTGGCCTGATCTGACAGAGTCCAAATGGTGAAGCAGCACCATGGTGATGAGACAGGTCTGAGGTCAAGCCAGATTTTTTTTTACATATGTTCACCAAATACCGTCACTGTGATCATTACAATTGCTGTTGCACTTCTTTGAGATGTCAGTGTTGTGTTAGATAGAAAGACCCTATGCTCTTTGCTCTAAACCTACAGTTTCAATTATATCAAAGGATGGGAAGATGGCAATGTATTGGAAAGCGTGGGACATGAGCATGACTGAAACGGTGTGGGATAAGAGGTAGAGAATGTGCTGAGTTTCTCTGGGATAGTTAATTTTCTTCATAGTAGATAGTAGGGGGCTATGTTTTGGATTTGTGCTGAAAAGAGTGTTGATAACACAGGGATATTTTTGATATTGCTGAATAGTGCTTACACAGAGTCAAGGCCTTTTCTGCTTCTTATCCTACCAGCAAAGAGGTTGGGAGTAGTAGTTGGGAGGAGACACAGCTGTGACAGTTGACCCCAACTGACTAAAGGGATACTCCATATCATATGGTATCATGTTTAGCATGTAAAGCTGGGGGAAGAAGGAGGGAAGGAGCATTAGAATGGTAGTGTTTGTCTTCCTAACTAACCATTACACATGATGGAGCCCTGCTTTCCTGGAGATGGCTGAACACCTACCTGACCATGGGAAGTAGTGAATGGGTTCCTTGTTTTGCCTTGCTTGCACATGCAGCTTTTGGTTAACTTATTAACTATCTTTATCTCAGCCCATCAATTTTCTCACTTTTACTCTTTTGATTCTCTCCCCCATCCCATCAGGTGAATGGGAGTGAGCAAGGTGCTCTGTGATGATTAGTTGCTGGCTAGGTTTACTCACAACAAGAAGTTAATTAAGAAAGTTTAGGCCTGAAAGAAAAGTATTCTGGAAAAAGTGCTGCTCTGAACTTTCTTTCCAGAACAAAATCGTGTCACAAGGTTCTTTACTGATCCAAGATATAATTACAATATAAAAAAGATATTTAAAAATTGTCTCATATTAGTAGTTATTGCTGACATGAGTTCTCTACTTCTCATGTTGATGAAATGGAGAAGCATTTAAAATGCCAAGTGCTGAGTGTATGATACTATGCATGGCAAAGCATTGTCCCCTCCTTTAAGAATTTTTTCAGAAGTGCCCTGAAGACAGCAGACATATTTTTGACGTATTTCTGTTTTTTCTCTTACTTCTCCTCAGGCAGGGACCAGAAGAAATGTTTGAAAGTGTAAGATAACAGGAATTAAATTAAAAAGCTTGACAGATAGGAGAGCAGGGAAATTTTCTATTAACAGAGTGTTAAATAATTGAATCTGAATAACAAAAGGGGAAGTCTTCAAAATAACCAGGAAGCCCAAAATAGATTCTTACTGTCACTCCCCAGAGTGAACTTCTCCAAATATAACATGAAGAAGTTATCAGTGTAGAGTGCAGACATTATTTTATCTGTCTAGCTGTTTGTTGTACCATTCTTGTGTTAATAACATCTGTGACTTATCCAACAAACTTGAGCACTCAGAAAATAGTAAAGCATACTGAAGATGTACTGGTTAATCCAACAATCATTATATTTTGTTATTATAATAGTGCCTAGAAACTCCTATCTGTGATAGGATTGGCAGTGATATAGGTAAAAAGTCTTAGCTCATACCACACAGTCATTTGGCTTCCCGGCCTTTATTGCGATAAGGTGTGAAGAGGCACCAAGTGTTTGGTTTATGGGTGTGTGATGTAAAAACAATGTATTAAGTGTGATAATTTATAATGCAGCATTATTTTATTTCCCTCTCACCATGCTACTCTTTGAAGCACCACCAGTGGTTGTTCACAATAAGAAGTTTGAAAGTGACCACTCAGTTTTGGAAGCATAAGAGTTTAATAATATGGAAGTAGAACATGCTGTTCCAGGTGGCCCCAATGCCAAAGAGTTTGATCTAGTTAACCTGGAGATGTTCTAGAAGGAATAGGAGGTATCTGGAGATTTATCAATTTCTAAACTGAAAAATGCCTTCACTATCTGTATATGCTATTCCTGTTCTCTTCAGAAAAGAAAAAGAAGTACTATTTTATGTTCTAGGCCTTTTCTTTTCTCTTTTACCATATATCTTGCTCCTTGCACTTCCAATACCTAGGAAGAAAATCTATGCATACTTATTTGTATGTTGTTTTAATTTGGTTTTTTTTGCCCACAATAGATCTCTCAAATTTTTAGTGATGGAACTATTTGGACATACTGCAAAACACTTTCTATTTAGTCAAATAATAGAAAATCTTCAAGAGATGCTGTACATTTTCCATGATGATATAAAAGAGAGAAGAAAGTAAAGACAACTGGTTGGTCACCCCATGAGAAAAAATAATCTTAAGTGCTAGAAACAGTCCCTTAAGGAAGGATCTGGTAGCTAAAGTTCTTGAATACACTATGATAAGATCATTTGCCAAAACCACATAAAGCATTTTATAATGTCTTCTGGCTTATTTCAACCTACATATAATTTACACGCCTACTTAAAACTATCTATCTTGAATAGTATGCAGTTTACATCTGTCTCCGATGCCACTTAAACTTTGAATACAGTGAGAATTGGGTCACATACAAAAGGGGACATTTTAAAAGGAATGAAAATGATTCACTTAGGACATTTGAACATAATTAAATAAATATTCTATTATAATGCTTGTGTTTTAAAGACATGAAATGCATTCATTCTGCAGTGAACTCCAAAATAATGATAATATATTGCTGATATTAAGGCTTGCAATAACATATTCTAACTGCAGAAAAGAATCTTTCTATAACTTATTTCAATGACATTTCTCAAAATTCTTAGCTTGGCTCTTAAAATTGGCATAATATTGGTCTATTGCAAGAGAAAGGTTTTTAAAAGACACATTCTTCACAAGTCCTGCATAAGCACTTACTGTTTTTTCTCCAGTCTCATGTAAGACAGCGGGAGGGTTATAAATTTTTCTGTGATCCTAATTCTAATTCTGGGTCAGTTACAAAGCATTTTCTAAAACGAGTCTGTCCTATCTGAATGTCTTTTCTTGGTGTTAGGTAAATAACAGTTCTCAGAACAGCTTTACGGAATTACAGGCTGTGAGGCAAGCATTTTGCATGTCAAGAGCAAATTTGCAACAGACTTCAAGGAAGTCAGGAGCCATCATGGAACAGAATTTCATAAGGCTCAACCGACTTCCATTGAAATCAGTGGAGGCTTTTCCTTTGACTTTAATGGGAGTTGGAACAGATGCAGAAGGGGCACTTTAAAAGAAGAGAAAACTGGTTCATTTAGGATTTTTTTACATAATTAGAGAAATATTCCATCATTCACATATATGAATGCCAACTTGTTGTACCATGTCTTTCATGATTAACAATGGTTGGATGGTATCCAAATGAAAATTCTGTCTACTTCTGGCTATCTGGCTTAAAAGCAATGAAATATAATGCGCCAGATTGTTGCAATACTGTACGTGTATGCCAAGGATGATCTTTGTACATCATATGCAGTTATCTTACAAGGGTTGAGTTTAGAAGGGAGGGGCTTCATTAAAGAAAGTCCATGCTGCTATTAGGAAATATTTTTATCGTACAATGGTGTCAGTGTAATATGTTCAGCACAAAAAAATACCCAACCTGACACTGATTATAAGGACCTATGAACATTGTTTGACGCATTGCCTGAACTTGCACAAGAATAGCTTCTTCCATAGCCAGAATACTTGAAAACATACTCAGCAGAACCATACTGCCCTCTGTCCCACAAATACTCGGAAACAGATGTGCAACCATATGTAACATTGTATTAGTCCTATGCAGTTCCAATAAAATTAATTTTTTTTCTATGTTCTCTGGTAAATTTTTTCCCATCCTCTACATTTATGGTTCTCTAACTTGCCAGTGTATCATGGTGCCTGTGATAAAACTGTAAATTACACACAGCCATATTTCAGTTATTTTATTTTGCAGGTACATCAAAAATATTGTTTGTAGACTGTGTTTGGTTTAGCCATACTGTCACTGTCTCTGCCTTCTCTATTATATTAAACGCATGCTCTTACTCTTCAGTAGGAGTGTCTCACAGTCTCCATGATCTTTGTTCTCTCAGTGTGTGCAAATTGACTTTTGCCTCCCACCGGCTGCAGCATTGCAGTTCCCCCTCTTTTGGTTACATTTGCATGCAAGCATTATTGTGATTTTTTTCCCCTGCTGCCCATCATAGCTGGAAAACCTTCTCCTAAACCACCTGCTGAGCTGTATTAACTTGCTTCATTTTTTTGTTTTTGTTTTTTTTTTTGTTTGTTTGTTTGTTTGTTTTGTTTGTTTTTTTTTTTTTTTAATGAGATAAAATAAATAGGCTTTTCCAAGACTGTGGCTGCCTGAGTGCAAAGGGACAGTTTTGTCATGGATAAAGCAAATGCAACTTTTTTTTAAGTAACCAAAAGGCTCACGGATAAATTTGCATACTGAAGATTGAGGTCCATAGTTTTTGCTTCCTTTGAAGACATAGTAGACTAACTCTAATGACAAATGACAGTCAAAAAACATTTATGTCAAAAAGAACGAGAGCTCATAAAGAGAAAACAAGTTACAGATTTGGTTCTGATAGATTTTGTGGGATCTTTTCAGAAGCTGCATTTCCTTCCCAGCTGATCACATTGTTCGTATTGCTAATCTCAGTGATCACATTTACCATTGTACTGAAAGGGAAGTAATTTTTTTTAATAGCTGATGAAATAAGAACTATTTTTACTTGTCTTTTCATACCAGCAGGATTAAGCCATTAAGCCGATGCTTAAAAACCTCCAGAAAAGAACAAAACCCTTAAGAATTTTGTTCTCATTCTTAATTCAGGATATCAGGATTTAATACGCTAATTGCAAACCTAACAAGGAATGTTTTCACAGTTACCTCAACATTTGCAAGGCTATGACTCATGAACAAATTACTTTCATGGTTGGGTTACATTTACACAAGCCAGTGTGTGAATTTTACATGCAGATCGACAAGATGGGACAGATTTAGGTGTGGGCATATTTATATAAGGGATTTGAATATGGGCATTCAAAAGTATAAAGCAAAATATCTGCACTGGTACATTTGCTACTTCAAGTAGAAATTGCTCACAATCATATTAATGAAACTTTAAAAAGACTAATTTCATACAGGGCATTAAGCAGGATTTTGGCAGAGAGTTTGCGGAAGAAGAATCTGAAAGTCCGTGACATTCCAAATCCTTAACTAAATATGGATTGATGCCACATGTCAATCCTTCACTTACAGCAAATGATGTGGACATCATCCCAAAGGCTGAAACCAGCCATGTTAGCCTCTCCCGTAGAACACTGAGCTTCAGAGCCTAAAGCGAAATTACATGCATGCAGTTCAAATGAAAATAAAACACAGCATATGGCACAGTACAGTGCCTCTTCCTAATGCAACACGTGTGCACAATCTGGTACAATGGTGAAACTCACAGAAAGGAGGGGGGCATTTAGTTTCATATTGAATATTCACTGCTTAAAAGGCTAGGGGTGGACACCAAGCTTTGGTAATGGGTAAAGTAAGTATTGCTTAAAGGGATATGCAGATATTGAAGCACCTTAGCTAAGAGCATTTAGAAGAAAAGCAGACTAGTCATAGATTCAGTAATGTTATCATGTCTACCTCAGACATCCTGGCATCTCCATTTTTTTCCACTATTTACTCAGTTTATTCAGAAGAGTTAACCTTTAGGAAGAGAAAGAGATCAATGATGATCAACAACTATCTATGTCTCAAATAAGAGCAAAAGGATTATTTAAGATTACTCATTAAATCACTTATTAAATCATTCATGTCAGTGCAAAATTTTACAGTAAGAATATAATTTGTATGGACTATTTTTAAAGGAAACTATCCTTTCTTTCCTCCTAGTAGCTCCTTCACTTTTCACATCAGGAATAGGTTGTAAACTAAAGAAAACTGGAATAATCCAAGAGTTCACCTTGTGTTTCATTTTCCATATTATGAATAAAAAGGCTGACACCGTGAGATCTATTCTTATGGTGTATCTTAAGAAACCAGGCTTGTGATCATGCTTGCTGATACAAACACAAGCATTCTTTAAGCTACAAAGAATGGCTGTATAGCTGAGGAGAGAAACCATAGAAGTATTTTAAAGTGAATTCTTCTGCAACAGAGAAACTAAAAGAAGAATCCTACCCTCCCTCCTGCTTCATTCAATGCATAGCTTGTTTTTTTGTGTCATTTTCCAGTTTGAAACATTTGTCATTGGATGAAATTATATGCCTTTGTTTTTGACAGAGTTGTAAAAAAAGCTACTTCACATTCCGTGTAATTTTAGTACGTATCCAAAGTAAACTGCTTGTCACCAACCTAAACGTTTGTTTCTTGCCTACGATTCTCTGCCAGATATTCCAAAATATCACTCTGCTCTTCAAGACTTGAACTTCAACATTTAACTTCCTAATTTTGTTGTTTTATATTTTTCATGGCCCCTGGAGAGGAGCAATTACTTTCCCTTGTTTTTTGGAAGGCCTTCCTCTGTACTTATTGACTTCACCTTGCATTTGCAAGTATCTAAAACTTTAAGGTAAAATTTTGGACAATGCACTAAATCTGAATGGAATGTGACAGAACATATCCTCACATCAGCTTTGCCTTATTTATTCTACAGTGCTGGGTCCACTGACAGGGCCCAAAGCAATCTAGAAAAGCAGGACAGTGGTAAAGGAGCATGCAACCGTCAATGTCACAGTGAAGTTAGTTGTCATGTAATCTTGTACATAAACCAGATTTTAAAATAAATAAAATTTCTCTGATCAGTCTTCTAAAAATCATAGCAACATATGAGTGAGAAAAGCTCTCTGGGTCAGACAGTCCAGTCGTAGAATCATAGAATCATAAAATAGTTAGGGTTGGAAAGGACCTTAAGATCATCCAGTTCCAACCCCCTTGCCATGGGCAGGGACACCTCACACTAA
>JANRGW010041889.1:0-27542 GCA_024733675.1 Psilopsiagon aymara | reverse complement strand
TGGTGGGTAGTATGGGAAGATGGGCAAGTCCAATGTGTACCTCAAGGAGGTTTGATTTTAGGGGAAAACAGCCAATGAATTCAACTGTATGCTGTTGCCTGCTATGTAGCACTTCTTATAATCCACCAGCTAGATATCTTCAGGTCACCAATGACTGGCCCTGATTTCCCTCTGACCACCATCCCAAAAAAAGAATGAACTTTGATGAAACCAGGCGAGTTCTGCAGTAAAGGAACGATCAGACTCAGCAGGAAATAATCCAACACTGCATACAGCCTCTCCTGCTCTGAAAGATTGTTACAAGTGATTAAGCCTGACATCATGGACTGGATGGATTTAGCAGCTTTTTGGGAATTGGTACACTTACTAAGGAATGATCTCTCTCTTTCTCTCTGTGGATGTATGTATGTGAGATAAGAGTGATGGTTTATTAAAAATATGGAATCTGAGCATGACACAAATTGTTTGGAATAAGGGGTGGATACTGTCCTGGGTTCAGCAGTAGCAGACATTTTTTCTCCTTTTTAGTAGCTGGTGCAGTGCTGTGGTTTTGACTTTCAGCATGGGAACAGCGCTGATAACACTGATGTTTTCGGTTGCTGCTCAGTAATGTTTAGTCTGACCAAGGACTTTGTGAGTCTCAGGTTCTGCCAGAGAGTAGGAGAAGCCAAGAGAAAGCAGAGACAGGACACCTGACCCAAACTAACCAAAGAAGTATTCCATACCACAGCACGTCATGCCCAGTATATAAATTAGGGCAGTCACTTGGAAGCGTTAGATCACTGCTCGGGTCAGGCTATTGGTCAGTGGGTGGTGAGAGGTTGTATTTTCTTCCCTTGTTGCTTCCCTTATCATTATTATTATTGGTGGTAGCAGCAGCGGTTTGTATTATACCTTAGTTACTGGACTGTTCTTAACCTGTGGGAGTTACTTTCTTTCAGTTCTCCCCCCCATCCCCCCAGGAGAGGTGGGGAGAGAGAGGGAGACTGCGTGGTTTTTCTGACTTACAGCTGGTCTTAAACCACGACAATTACCTTAGGAAATTTTATTCTTAATTCTAATTGTAATACATTAAGAATACCAAAAATTTTCAAGCAGTGGTTTGCATGTTTTCTCTAGGAATTGCGAATGATTCTTTCAAGCCAAATATATGCTACACCTAACATGCAGTAGAATTACAAGTATTTATATAACTTTGAAGAGTATTAAGGCTGCTTAATCTGTGAGTGACATCAATATGGACCCAATTAGCACAGTTTTCAGCCACTTCATAATTCAAAAGAATGTGATCATTCAGCTGGAAGCATATTTGACAGAAACTCCATAGTCATGAAGGTAAAAGCTTGCAAGATCACCCAGTAGGATGGAGAAGCTGTCATTCTTTCATCAGTGCTGTTGAATACTAATGTCAAGGTCAGGGGAGTGTAATTTTATGCTGCCAAAATATTCTTGGATTTGATCTGCTAGCAATTTTTAAAAAGAAAGTAAGAGCAACTTACATACAACTTTGCCATAGCTACAAAGTTTCAGGTGCTACCTCTCTTCCCCCACAAATATTATTAATCATTTACTGCTCTGACTGGCACTTCTGAATGTTTTTTTTTCCTAATGATTATGTTTGCTTTAAATATCATCTTCTTTGACTAACATAAAAATTACAACTGTATATGCATTTTACAAATTCCACATGTTCTTTCAAATGCTGATCTGGGTGACTTTGTATTCAAAATATGTAACAATTACAGCAGAGATTTGGATGTAAAAGTATCTGAATGCTTAACTTAGACATATTAAATTGGCATGAATAATAAAATGATAGCTATGTTTTACTCAGACTTCCCGTTTACATAGAATGATGATGCTAGGTGGGAATTCTTATTGCTGTGTCCATCTGTCTAATAAGCATGAACCTGCAAGGTGGACCCAGGCTGTTCTCAGAGTGTCTTCTCAATCATGAAAGGATGAGGGGCAAATTCCTACTAAATATTAGGAAAACCAGTTTCTCAGTAAGGATGGTGAGCTTGCACTACAGCAAGCTGCCTAGAAAAGCTGTTGATTTTTCACCCTTTTTATCAGAACTCAATGGAATGGCTGCTCATGAGATCTCTTGAGCAACCAGACCCTAAATTGTGTTTGGTTTGCGTAGGTAGGCTCAGCCAGATGACCTCCAGACTTCCCTTCCTCCTTCCAACATTCAATATTCCATGATTGTCACTTACATTTTGATAAGCAGGTTTTTTTTTGTAATTGATATAAAATTTCAAAAGGTATCAGGTAAGAGTATAATTTTGAAAATACTTGGAGGCTTTTATAATCCCTAGGTTATGAAAGATATTTAGGAACCTGAAAGTCATCTCTTTTGTGAAAGAGAAATCTCTTCCAGAGTCACTGTTCAGGAAGATTAGCTTGAATTCACAAGTTTACACTCCTTTCTTGCTACTACCTACATCTACTCTTATTAATAAGTTTACTTACTCCTCTATCAAAATAGATTCCCAAATGAGTAAATTAAATCTATAGACTGATACTGCTGTAGTAGTTTAAATCTTTACGTATCAATCAATTTCTATACAATCAATTTGTTTACTCAACTTTCAAAACACACAAGTTCTAGAAAAACAAAATGATGCAACCTAATATTTTCATGCCAAGAAAGTAGCTGCCTTTTTTTTTTTTTTTTTTTTTTTTTAATTTCTCTTTTGGATTTATATTTAAGTACTTTTTGGCTTTGATTGATTTTACTTTACATGAATATGTCAATGAGCTGTGGCAACAATACCTCAGTAGGATTGCTTTTCAGATCCAGATACATCTTTGAAAGATGTCTAAAATGACATGTTTGCAGTACAACACACATGGCCGGGTAAACTTTTCTGGTCTTATCTTGCGCCTCAGTAATTTTAAACCAGCAAACAAAGCCTTTGTTCTGATAAACTAGACATCTTCCTAAAATATATTTATTAAAATGAAATATTCAAGGATTCCAAAGAGTGAGTGTACATACAGCAAATGTATTCTTTTCCTCCCGTGCGTGGTTAAGTTTCATTCATATTAATGGGGCTACAAACGTGCTTCAAGCAGAGAAGGCTATAATTTTTAAAACCTGTCTATTGAATTGAAAACTTGGTTTGGTTAACTTTATGTTGTCTGTTTACTACAGTAAGGAAAAAATAGTTACTGGAAAGTAATGCTTCTTTTAACTCTCCTAGTCAATATCCTTATCTCTGAATTTACTAGTATTTTGAGAAAAAAAATCAGAGCTTTTGGAATATGTGACAAAAGATAACTATATGGAATTTTCATAATTAAAATCTTTTTATACAGCAGAACTCCAATATTGGACAATTTTTTGCTTGTTTGTTGTTTTGTTTGGTTGGTTGGTTTTTCTTTCTTCCTTTCTCCTACTCAGACAAGTTCTTTTCTCCAAATAGAACAAGAACATCTGAAACAATGCTGGTCCTCATTCCCTTTAAAATATATGGAGACCAAAATGTGATCATTTCCGCTTTCTTTTGTATAAAGGAGAAAACCAAACAAAACCAAAAACAAACCCCACCAAAACAACTCCACCTAAACCTAATCAACTGTAAATAAGGACTGAAAAAAGGCTGATGTAATTTGAGACTTACATCACAAGTTGAGATGGTGTATAGGTAGTACAGAATAGTCTCAGGGGCTGGCAAAAATACACATCTTCTATGTGTTGCCTAATAATGTTTATAGTACATGCCTAATAAGACCTAGTCTTTCAAAGTAGTTCTTATTTTTAAAAAGCTGTTCAGCCAAAAAGTCATTATTACTGGTGTCTTTTATTTAAAAACAAATGTGTTACAGTTGCATTAAACACTGATGCATTTTATGTGTTGCTGAAAAGAGGACTTTACGTGTTTGATTGTTTTCCTATATAATTAAGATCAAATTTACAAATTCTTACATTTTACATGTAGCTGAAAGGCATCTGTAATCATGAGAGTCACATATGATTCTTCCTTAAACCGTAAACTTTCAGATGTCTATGTTGACATGTTAGTGGTATTCTTAATATTGGATAGGCAACAAGGTAATTCTGAGTGACAGTCTACCAGAAAGACAGATTGTCACATAACTTGAGAGGGAGTCTGAAAACATGTGCAGTTAATGCACATGTGATACTGCTTTCAAATGCAGTTACATGTTTAAATGAGTTGAGGGAAAAGAGAACTGTGAATACATTTGAATTCTGAAAGTTTCCAAGAGTTTTCATGCAATTCTGGTGTTTTCCGTAACAAGCACTTTTACACCGCTCTTGATAGAAACCTGTCCAGACATTTTAATGGTTAAAAACATGACCTTGAATTCTATGGTGCATGTCTGAAATCTACTGCATGCATGCCTTTATGCATCTAAGTAGACATACATGTGTGTATTTTTAATGTTTGCATAAATGCACTTAGTTTTAACAGTTCACATATATTTTCATGCCTTCAGTTTGCCTTTCCATTCCTTTTGGAAAGAAGTACGATTTCTGGTTCTGTTCTGGTTTTATAGGTGAACTTGTATTGAAAAGATTTCGGTCATTTCAGCTGCTTTCAGTAATTTAAATTCACCATTAACTTTCTCAAAATCTGATGTGGTTCAACATACAGCATGGATGATGCATACATGACCCTTTGGCAGAGAACATGGGGTAGTATCTGTTTATATGTGCAGTAAAATCCTGATCAGTCTCTGACACTTAGTACAGACTTCCTGCTGCTTAGAAATGTGTACTGTAATAGCATTTGTATGTTTTCTTTTCCCTTAAGAGTTCAGTATGCTGCCTCACAGGAGCAAAGAAAATTAGAAATAACAGAAACTGTGTTAGAAATAAAGTAGAAATTTCTAAACTCTTCCAGAGAGATCTTTACATCTGAATGCAGGTGTATAGGTATAAAGTGAATATAACTTAAGTAGGGATTATATTATATATATGTTGTGCGTATAAACACAGTTACTTCACTTTACACATTAATGTTAACATTGTAAGAGCCTGACCTTTTTCTTTCTTACCAGTAACTAGACCACAAGAGACACCACTTAGTATACTATGTAAATATAAAATAAATACCGTTACATTTTAGAAGTTTGGGTAGTGGTTTGGGTTTTTTTTGGAGTTTCATTTTTTTT
This sequence comes from Psilopsiagon aymara, assembly GCA_024733675.1. Taxonomy (NCBI): domain Eukaryota; kingdom Metazoa; phylum Chordata; class Aves; order Psittaciformes; family Psittacidae; genus Psilopsiagon; species Psilopsiagon aymara. The sequence continues at coordinate 22,397 of JANRGW010041889.1, read as the reverse complement.
TTTCCCTTCTTCTTAGCTTTTGAGTTGAAAGACTGAAATTCATTAATCATTTTGTGAAAGATAATCTTGAGTAAAAATTACCAGTTTGGCATTGATTTTATCTTTTTAGCGTGGCAGACAGATAATACAGCATTCTGGGAACAAAGAGAAAATATATATATAAAGAGAGCATGGAATTGTTTAAACAGCTTACAAAAATAGAAAATACTGGGGGGGGGGGGAGAGGAGAAAGCTGGGAGGGTAGGTTAGGAGACAGGAAGGGATAGGGAAAATTATTTAGAAAAAAACATAACCCAGCATAGTCTAATATCAGTACAAATTAAATTACAGGACCTATGCATAAGATTCCTCCACACCACGTAGCATCAGCTACATTTTCTGACTTTGCACTGGTATACAAAGCTGATTATATGCACCATAGAAAAATATATAATCCATTAATCAATTCTTTTAAATAGAGTTATTAATTTATGTTCTTACTAATAAACTGTGTCTGAAATCCTGATTAAATTGGAGTTATTAAAAGCTATTTATTGGATAGAAGATTTATTCCTCTGAAATCTGTGGATGACTGCAGGAGAGAAGTTTATCTTCACACTGCAGATGAAGAGCTGCTACAATGCTATACATAATATTTTTGTACATTTTTGTCCAATAATTTCCCTTTTACTTTTAGTAAATATATTCTTTGAAAAATATATCTGTTAAAACCAGAGAAAATTTAAAGCACATGCACAAAATACCACTGCAGGGAATTATGCCAGGTATTTTTTTATCACAAGTAAATGTTAAGCTGAAAAGTTAGCTGCTGTAATTAATTATGATAAATATACATACAAGTTGAAGCTGAACAAAATTTTAAGCATCTACAATGTCCTCATATTAATTCCCTTATGCAGTTTATTTTAGTCAAAATACTCTGGCTTCCAGTGAGGTACAAGAAGAGCCATTTAAGGGAAATATTTGATACTTTCCCCATCCTAATAGTGTAATTTCCGTGCAACTGAAGTTTAAAAATTGCTTTTTTCCATTGCTAAAAATGGAAGTTTGTAGAGGGACTTTCTTGCTTTTCTGTCTTTCTTATCTCCCTTAGATTGCCATGTTTTGTAAAACCTGCATAACCTAAAAATTAAAATTTTCATAACATGAAGTATTCCTTTATACAAACCATTTAACTAAATGAATCCAATCCACATGAAGACAAGTTTTCCCTAAACTGTATAATAATCTTTCTGTACTTCTCTGTAGTATACTTTAAGACTCTTTTACAGATAAAAAAATAAATAAACCCCTAAAATGTCATAAATCCTAAAATGTCATAAATTTTTTTTAAATCCAAAAAGATTGCAGTTGATTACATCTTCATATGTGGGATCAGCTTTCTAGAATTATAGCATGCAGTACAAAAAGCTGTGTTTCTACTGTAAGCTATTGCTGTTGCTGCAGGTTATTGCTACTGCTAAAGAACCTGGTGCATGGCACTCATTTAAAGTAATGTGAAACTGTTGCAGTTAGCCTGTCACAGAAATTTGATTTTAAAGTCCTAATAGTTTTAATAAGACAAACATTGTTGCAGTACTTTCAGCACTGGATGTGGTTACTGGCTTTTGTCGGTAATGTAAGCAATCAAGCAATGCATGTGTAGTGAACAATTAAGCAATGTATATATAGTGAACAAGCACAAATTTATATATTTCTGGGAACTAGTACACAAATTTTAACCTTTTGAGTTCTGAAATTCCCACATTTCCTTTCTCAGTGAGCTACTAGTAGATATTATTTTTGGTCCCTCACTTTCATTCAAGAGATGCAACACAGGACAATGCTGTAACAACGAAAGCTGGAATATTCTGTTACAGAATCATAGAATCATAGAATAGTTAGGGTTGGAAAGGACCTTAAGATCACCTAGTTCCAAACCCCCTGACATGGGCAGGGACACCTCACACTAAACCATGTCACCCAAGGCTCTGTCTAACCTGGCCCTGAACACTGCCAGGGACGGAGCATTCACAACTTCCCTGGGCAATCCACTCCAGTGCCTCACCACCCTTACAGTAAAGGACGTCCTCCTTATATCCAATCTAAACTTCCCCTGTTTAAGTTTTAACCTGTTACCCCTTGTCCTTCATGAAATGTGCTCAAACTCCTTTAGGGTTATTCCCCCCCCCCTTTTTTTTTTTCTTTTTAAGCATTTAAGTATCACTTTTCATCAGTTAAAGGAATTCATTCTGTAGTTTCCTTCTGCACTAATTTAGTTCTGCCATTTCTTTTGTATTTTGCAAGGCTATTTTCTACTCCTTTCTATACAAAGTTAAGGAAAAGTGCTTAGGTACTGGTAAAGTCTAAATACTGAGTTTTCTGTATTTCAATCCCAATCAGGTCTTCATGATTTGGAGAGGTGGGATGTTTTTTGTTTGTTAATTTTAAATCATCTGGAGAGTATCTTTAAGTTCTAAATGAGGATAATTAAGAAGAATTTGCATATCCAGATAATTCAGAAAAATATTTTAACATAAAATGCACATGCATAAAATGTATGTTTTCAGTTATTACTAGGAATTTTATCAAGGCTTAAAACATGATACTGTATTATCAGATGGATTAGAAAACTAAAAAAGGTCCTAATATTTGCTGTATTAAAGGAAGCAAATGTATACACCTTCACAAATCCATGTATACTGCCTGTGGGCAATCATTTAATTATTCGCATGGGAGTCATAGACATTCTTTGTTTCTGGGTATTTCAAGTACTCCTTAACTTTTTTTGTTTTTCATTCATGCTTTATGAGGAAAGGGAAGCTGCCTTTTTCTGCTATTAAAATAACCAGCTCACATGTCGAAAGGGGAATGCAAACCTCACTTGTACCTGCATCTCCTCTCCTTTCTTGCAATTACCTTAATCATAACACTTTCAGACATTTTCTTTGTTGATGTATTTCCACTTTGTGTGTAATATATATTCATTATTATAGTAATTAGAACTTGGGTTTCCCACGTAACTTGCTTCAACAAACAGGGAATAGAATGTTTTTTTCTGTCCCTGGCTCATTGAGTAGATGAATATTTATTAAAAGTAGTAAAAAGTTTCATCACAAGAGACAGAAACATACTTACCAACAAACTCCCTATAGTACTATCATTAAGAGAGTTTCTGGGAAGTAGGGGTTAATTAAGTTTTAGGTAGAGCTGAAATATAAAAGTAAGATTTTCATATAATTAACGATAGTTTGAAGAACTGTGTTGTTAAGCAAAAAAGTGAAGAACATGTTAGTGGTATCTTTTTCTCCTTGTTTCTGTAAATGGTGTCTATGTTAGTTTACCATGTCAATGAAAGAAAAAAGAAAAAAGATAATTTAATTTTCTTTCAGCTGCAGCTCACTGGTGAAATATGGGCAACATCATTTGCACAGTTCCCTAGTCTCATTTGATTTTTGTCAACAGAGTATATTCCCCTATTCTTTGTAGGGAGTATTCCTCTACACAGTGAAAGACACAAAATATATTAAGCTGCGAAACTTAAAGTAACAAGTAAAGGAAGACATCTAATATACTGCTGCAGCACCAGAAATTAGTATCACAAGCTTTTAGACAAAACTGATCTTTACATTACAGATGTCCTCTCAAAACTAGGGAATCATTATCTAGATCATTTTTACTCTGGAGTATTCTCATGCCACATCGTTTTGCATAGTATAGTCAGTCCAGTTATATCAGCAGCAAACTGCATAAAGCAGTTTCTTTTTTTAAAGCTTTTTCGACCAAGGCAGGATAAAGGGGTGGTTTACTTTGCTCTGGAACTTTATAATTTTTGGATTGCATTAAAAATGAAACATGGTGTAGCCCTTTGATAATGTGGAAAAACACACAAGGTTTTGATCAACAAGCAATAGATAAGAGGAAACTCGAAGAAGGAAGAAGGTAATAGAGCAAAGAGGGATTTGTATTTGTGAAGGTAGGTTTTACTTTATGTGCAGTAATTGGAAAGGTGACTTTTGATAGCTCATAGGTTATATATCTGAACTGGTAACTGTGACTAAGGCACAAATCTGGCAAGATCTTTCTCTTTGACTGGAAGACACATTTTCTCCTAAAAATAAATTAAATAATTAAAAGTATGAGTAATTGCAGAGGAACATTTAAAAGCACTGTTAAAATCCTAGGGGACAAAAAAAAGTATCTGTAAAGATGATTAGTGGTTATCGGCCAGAAAATAAGTGTTTTTAAGCTCTGTCAACTTTGCTTTCCTAATGAGGACTTAACTGTTCCTAAAATAAAGCCTTTATTATCCAAGCTGTATTTTGTATTTCATTTAATCAATGCTATGTATAAACACAGTTGCGGTCATCATAATCTTTCAGTTTGTGTGTTGTGGCATCTCACAGATTTTGTATGCAAGTTTGAGGCTCAAGGGAAGCAAATTTAGCTGAAATGTCCAAGTGCAATTTAATGTGTGATTCAGAGCCGTAGAACTCCTCTCAGACTTCCTTATTGTTGCAGAGAGAGCCTTTTTAATTACCAGGGGATTATGGCAGAGTATGAAAGACCTTGAAAGCAGCTTTCTTGCAGATCAGGAATGTTTCTGCACAAACTCTGAAACAATCAGCTAGCGTAGTGAAGCAGAAGTATATTAAAATGTGAAGAGTTCACTGAAAAGGTCCTGATAGAAACTCCTAATTAAAGAAATAAAAACTGACATTAAAGATTATGAAAGATTCTCTCTTAAGTGAGAAAAAGTGGCCTTCTGAGGACTAGAACTGAGATGACAACACAAACACAGTGGGTTTTCCCTCTCTTTTTCTCAGTAAGAAAAGTAATGAAAATTGAGTTTAATGGTAGATAAATTAAAATAATTAAATGGAAGCTAGTTGTAGTGGTGCATTACCTGAATTAATATACAAGATTAAGGGACCAATGACCCAGAAACAGTTTAGTTACTTTTCTGTTTTTATATAAATTAGTGAACAATTTGGGGCTAGAATACGGTGCAACGTAGCACCAAACTATGTGTTACATTAGCTTTGCCTTCTTAATTATTTTTCTCTAATTATTTTTTTAGTCACTGAGGATATCTGTGTTGTTTCTGGAATAATTTCTAAAAAAAGCCATAAATTTTTACTTCGTCATTTCTTTTTACCATCAAAAGCAATACAGTATTTTATTGTGTTTCAAGATGAAGCCTGCATCAAAATGCCGTAGATGTGATTTTTGTTGTTGCTGTTTTTTATTTACAATAAATTCATGTGCCCAATCCTGTTCATAGAGGGTTCAGTGACAAACTTTTTAACTAATACAATTCTGAACTTAATTTTTAGCTCAATTTAACATTGAATAGTTATCCAGTGAACATAGCCGAGATAGAAACAACATAAATGTTATTAGTTATAGTGTCATTACACTATTTATAAAATGTTCTTAATTTTTCAGTATGGATCTTAAATATTCACATCAATGCAGTATTATGTTAAGATGATTATATTTATTGGAGTCAGTTGAAAAGTAGGAATTTCCAGCAGTTGAACTAGAGAAATTTTGATTGAAAAATGCATGAACTTGAACTTACTTAACTGGAAAAGATGTTTTACTTTTGTGGAATATTGGGGGAAGGCTGTAACATAAGAAGTTAGACATCCCACGAGAAGCAAAATTTATACGAAAAAGCATGTTCACTGGCAAAATTCTAGATTAAAAAAAAAAATTATTTACTTTTGTTAATAGCAGGCAATGTAGAAAAAAATGCATTCTTTTTGCATGCACTCATGTTTTAAAAAAAATAAGGAAAAATAAGTCCTATATGAAAGCAGCAGCATGTTCTTACATTCTTATTAAGAACTAGTGACTCTGTGTGTTATATAGAGATACAGACCAGTAAGCAATGATACTGTATAGCAGAGGCCTAAAAATGAATCCTTCTGAATATAACTTTGATCAGCAAATTATATAGTAGAAGTAATTTTATTAAGCTGAAAATGTTCCTTTATCCAAGTCATGCTGTATTTCTATCTTAACATTTCAGCTTTTCCACCCTTTTGCTGTCAAAATCCACTTTGTTTGAAAGACTTACATCCAGTTAACTTGTCACTGGTATCCCTTGAGCTTCTGGATGCTGTCAGGAAAACATGAAGGTTTTAGGAGTGGAATAGTGACAATGAAAGTAAGAGAAAATTTAAATATCATAAGTGAATTATGCTTTGTTCAAATTTAAACAACAACAAAAGGAGCCTGTATCTAATCTTCAGGAAACCAAATGAATTCTCAGGTTAGTGCTGACAGCAAGTAATCAGCAATTCAGGTATACTCTTCTATTATTTGGTATAATGATTTTTTTTCTCATAAAACAGTCTCAAATGTGTTTGGAGGCAGGATATAGTAAACGAAATATAAAACACTCCATTAAAATAGGAGGCTTATGGCCATGGTATCATAGAAATTCAAAGCTTATATTGCCAGATGAACTATACTAACTGTATCCAAATACCATCTCCGGAAAAAAAAGGTGACCATTCCTTTCTCATGTGCTAAAAAGTATGATGAATATACTCTGCATGATTTGAAATGTTAACTTAATAGATCTTCTACTGTAATACCTCCCTCTCACCCCACAAGTTCAGAGAATGTAATTTGTAAAATACTACTTTAATGGCAGTTACTCCTAGCTCCACAAAGGTTACCAGTGTATATTGCAAAAACAAAGCTCAAACTCAAGAGCCAACAAGAAAAAAAAAAAAAAAATCTAGTATTTAATTGCCAGTCTAATGTGAACCTGAGTGTGGAGGACATTGTGGTTTTGCATCGTATATCTGAATACATTTGTGGTGAGAAGATTGATAGCTAAAACTTTAAAAACCCTGTAATTTTTTTTTTTTAATAGTAGGACTGGATTTTGAATTTTTTTTTTTTTTTTTCCTTCTGGAAGAGGGAATAGATTCACAAAACTAGCAGCAAGGAGGCTGCTGTTTCTCTTCATCTTCCCTTCTTCTCCCACTCACCTCTATACCCACAGGGTTGAAGAATTTGCCATATGTTTTCTAATGAAGTAACTCCTATATATAGGAGACTAGGTTTCAACTCCTTCCCCCTGACTGAGATTTAAACCCTTATTTTCTACCTTCCAGGGAATCACCTAGCCACTGGTTATTCTGCAGTGGTCTATTCTCACCTATGTCATTTGAACTGTTACTTTGACCTAGCTGTGCACCTCCCAAGTGAATGCTTTAACCACCAGACCAAAGAGTCATTCTCTCTCTTTGACTCAGTATTTAAATAATCCATGCAGAACAGCTTTTTCCATGGGGATCGAGAGAAGCCAATTATAGATTTCTCACTGGTTTAAGAACTCTTCTGGGAAAGTGAAAATGTGCGTTCAAGAACGTGCAGACAAAGAGGGTCTTGAACCCCATTGTCCAGCATTGTATATCAGATTAGGCCCTAACCACAGAGCTATTGAATAAACAAAGAGAGGGGGAATTCTTTTTATTTCCATTAATGATTTATAAAGGGTGTGTAAACTTGATCTTTCATTTCTAGTTCTTTAGTCCTGTGTTTAAATAGCTCCCACAGTTGCCTACGTCTGTGGAAGGTGTACAGATTAATGATCGGATAAAAATACTAATTTTATGAATAGTGAAAGGTAATTCTTCCCTACAACTTTTTTTCTTACTATTTCCTAAATAATCCTGTATATTTTTATTTGGCAGTAAATGCAGAAGTTTTCATTAAATGGAGGGGAGGGAGGGGGACATCAGATTTTTCAATGCCTCCTTTGTTATAGCATCTAACTGAATAATTGTTGATACACAAAGCCCTGCTGTTTGTGCTTCTATATTTCCTAACACTTCTTAACTTAAGAACTGAACTGGTGTGCTTTCGTTTAGAAGGTCTAGTAGAACTTGCTAGCTGCAAGAGTACTCATTTCAGTTCAGATCAATAAAAAAAGGAACACTGCCTGTTTATGAATTCTGACTAATCTTTCTCTACAGCTTACATTGCCAGAATGTGAAGAAAAGACAAAATAAAGTTTAGGTCAATTTTTTGATTGGAGGAAAAGGGGGAAGCCAGCAAAATGTTTCAGGTGTAGGTCAATTATTGACCACATACAGGAAAAATAGCTCAGTTGTAGTCTGCAGATACAGAACAAATTGGTAAATATTGCAAATCTGCCCAGAGTCACGCAGCAGGTTTCCAAAGTTGTGCAATCCAAAGTTCTTGGGCCTTAATTCAGCAAACGATTATGACTTCTTTGGGGCTGCATTAAAGAAATGTTCTGTTCTAATAAGAATGGCAGTGTGCCATCCCCCAACTAAAAAGAGGGCTTGATTTTAATCTTGATTTTCCAAGCTGTCTTTTGCTTTATATTAAGTGAACATAATGCAATTCCTTTTCAAAGAGATAAACAAGAGAAAGATCAAGGCATAATCCAGAAAACAAAATCAAGTTTGCTAAAACTACATGATTGGGTTTCTTCAGCTCACTCAGAAGCTTACCTGGGAAATGACGGCATTCTTTCCTTTTCTGGTTAAACGTATTCTGAGACATCCGCTATGCATTTCCTGGCAGAAGGAAATAGTCTCTGCAGATTTGGTGTCCTAGATACCCAGATCTGCTGTGGAAAACAGTTATACCATAGTAGGTATTTAGTCATCTCTGATGTTCTCACTTTAAATCAGAAGATTTTTATGGAATCACTAACAGATCTGTTGTGTTGCCACTGTGTTTTTATGAAATAGTAGTAGGAAATGTGTTTGAACTGAGTTGTTCTTACATGTCAGTGCTCCCAAAATAATGTTGTTGTTTTTTTTTCTGAAAGATCTTCTAATCAAAATCTCCAAATAAATAAGCATTCTTGCTGGAAGAGTCAGTTATATTTGCTAATTGTTAATCTGTTCGTTGCTTTTTGCAAAAGGATATATTAAATTGGTTTCTTATAGTTCACTGCTTGAGGAAGAACCATTGCTACTAGAACATCCACACTTCTATTTTTAACTGAGCACCTGTCATTCTTGATAATGCTGGACCTTCTAAGTGTACAAAACTAAACCAGAGTTCTTTTCTGGAGAGATTAGGATATTTCAGCCAATGATTTCTTTTCAAAACTGAAAATGTGTTCTGTACTACAGGGGTGCAGGCCATCACAAAATGTAAATAATCAATCCTTATTTCTTTCCTCCTGCTCCCATCCTCTTAGACTTAAACACCATATAAGAAAAATGGTCATAAAAACTCATTATAGTAATTTTTATACACATTCTGTATGGTTTTTTATCTAAGAATCTTTCTTTATCAATTTCACAAAATAAGAAAAAAGCATGTCTATCAATGTACAATTTAAGCACCCCAGATACAAATCTTTAAAGAGGTGAGCCATTCTTAAGAAGTATTAGTACATGGAAAACTTCTGCACTGAATGTGGGGTTTGAAGAGTTCTGTGACCTGATGGTGAAATCAACAGTGCACAAAAATAGGGGTGTGTTTCTTCTATAGAGCCCATTAGGAAGGTACAGGATCTGACTTGCAGTTGCAACCAGGTGCAAAGCTGACACAAACAGAGCAGGAGAAGGTGCTGGAGGGATCTTAAGTGAATTATTGTTGAGTTTGTTTGTTTGTTTGTTTTGGAGTGGGGTTTCTTTAGATTTCTTTCAGGACATCCCTCAGTTAGCATGTCTCCGTCAGGGTTTCCCAGCTGACATTTAGCTCCCTCCTGGTACGCAGTATGTATTCTGTATCAAATGTGTCTTCTCCATCTTAAATCTTGCCCTATCAGGTAGATATTCAGGTAGAATCTTCTTCTATTATGCTTGCCATCTGATTTTTTTTCCTTATTTCACCTGTATCAGAAGACTGAACCCCGATATTCAGGAACTTTCAAAGAACCCCCAAAGCAAACAAAATACTCAATGACTTGCAATCATGGGAACCAAACCTTGTTTATTTTTTCTCAAAACCAAGCAAAATTCAAGAATGAAAACTATGAAATAGATTTTCAAAAAAAAGAAGGGTGCTTGCATTCTTCATGAGAAATTTGTTGAGCACATATGAAATTGCTGTTCTTAATATTCTTCATTAGGAAGAAAGTTTTTAAAAAGATGTTGTTTGACTTAGTAGGCATTAGGTGATTTAGCTTTCTACTTCAGGGCCTTTCTGTCTTGTTGAGTCAAGCCTGTTCTGGAGCCTTATGTATTTCTCTGTATGTTATTTATTAGGTATAGTTAAACTCAAAGTAAATGAATGGTGTTTTGCAGAATGATTTTTCCAATCCCATAGATATTTACTGTTTGGAAAAATGTCAGTGCTTGAGTTGAGAGAAGTTTTTAGATATGGACTACTGAAGTACATAAGCATAGAATAGATGGGGTTGGAAAGGACCTTAAGATCATCTAGTCCCAACCCTCCTGCCTTGGGCAGGGACACCTCACACTTATTCATGTCACCCAAGTCTCTGACAACCTGGCCTTGAGCACCGCCAGTAATGGAGAATTCACAGCTTCCTTGGGCAACTCATTCCAGTGCCTCACCACCCTAACAGTAAGGACATAATATTTATTTTATGTGACTTTGCAGTTATATTCTACAGGGTGCTCAAACAGTAAATTATTTAGGTCTAAACAAGGAAGTGGGAATATATGGCAAATGCAGCCTTTAATTAAAATTTTTCTAACTAGACCTTTAAATTTGATTTATATAAAGTGGATAGATGTTCACTCTTTGTAGAAATGATATACTGCAGTTAAAATGGAGTTTTTTATTTTGTACTTTGATTTTACTTTTCCTATGAAAAATGGGGCAAAATCCACATGCACCTGAAGCATGGCTATGTATAGTAGAACTGAGTCTTTGTATTACATATTCCCTTCCTGGAAGTCACGCTAAGGCCACTTAAGTCACTTTAGCACCAGTCAGAGATGTTTAGAAACACTTCTTTTGAGTACTTTAATTGTTCATCAAGACCTAACCCTTTGAACATTGCTTTAGGGCATTTTGGCTCTGCTCTAAGTCACTGAAGCAAAATCGGAGCATCTTGATGCAGTGTCAAAATTGCCCAGGCAGCTTCAGTGCAGCACCCAAGTGGATAATCTCAACACAGAATACAAACATTGCACTGGTGATTGCCAGAAGGCTACAGTTCATCTTCCTCTGAAATACAACACAAGAAAGTACAAGAAAATTTAAAGAATGATACCTTTTTTCCTTCATATCATTTGTTGTGTGAACAAAGCATCAAGCTGTGTTTTGATGCTTTGTCAAGTGTTTGGCAACATTTTCAATCCTCGTTTGCTCTACTAATCCACTGATTTTTCTCATCTTTGGACAAAGCAATGCGTGATTTTTACAGTTTATGCTGTAATAGATATGCAAATGTAAAAGAAGGTATGCAGCTGATGATGTTATTTCTGAATCAAAATAGTGGAAGAAAAGGTATTATAACATTCATATTTTCTATTAGTAATATAACATCTAAGTATAGTTTGTTAAAGTAGGACACAGAATTCCCACAATTCTGTGAGTTATATGAAATTATATTTCTTTTGCTTTTTTTGTTCTCTTAGCAGCAAAATTGCATTCCATCAGTTGAAAAGTACATTGTATGTAATTTTTGTTTTTCCTGTTGAATTAGGCGTCACATTTTATTTTTCTGAATCTGCTAAATTTCTACCTCATGAATAAAACTAGGTTCTTTCTTGAAGACTGGTGCACAATCATACGCTATAAGAGCCTGTGAGACATATGGTATGTGGCTACAGATGCAGTCCCCAAGACAGATTTCTTTTGCCATAGGCAAGAATAGTTTATGTAAGGCTTAGGCCAACAGGTCAAGAAATATAAATGCAGAAGCATGCTAAACATACCACCTGATAGCAGGCTCTGCCTGGAGATGCTGTATTCCAAATCTCTAACATGTTTGATCTGTGGAGTGCGTACCAGAACTGGGGCACAGAGGCACATACATTCTGTTTCCTGACTACCTATTTTTCTCACTATGCATGTAGGATTTTATATGTATATACAGTGAAACTAAATACAACCAGAAGCGTCAGGGTGATTTGATGCTGTGTTTTTTTTATGTAATTCAGATACATTTTCTGTGCATGTATGTACCTAAAACCAACACCAAATCATTGATTTTTCAGTGATACTAAAAAACTTTTGCTAAACACATGGCTTCACACAACTATTCAAACTGTTCACACTACTCTTACGAACGCAGAAATATATATTCCATTTGGAACATGTCAAGTAAATGGGTGATGCTTTTTCTAACATGTCTAACTGCCATTAATTTAGTTAGTATTCACTGTAATTACACTGATCATAATGAATTCATTCAGTATTGATGTGAACGTTATGTATTGGTTTAGAAACTCCATTATAATTCAGCAATAATTAATGTACGTGTTAGATGAAGTGTTACTACTCAATGCTATTACAAAGCCATGTTGTTTCATTTGAAAACCTTTAGAGAAAGTAGTGTTTAATCTGATTGGCATTCTGATTGTTGGCAGCAGGTATTCTGCAATGGCAAAGGGCAATTCACACTGGGAGACTTGTCAGCTTTTCAGAGAGATTCCATGTTTGCACTTGTCTACTGATCCACTTGTAAGATACTAGCATTTGAGGCAAGATACTTCATGGCCATGATAATGAAAAAAACCACTTAACTATCCTACAAACATGAAAAATGTCTGAGTGTCTGGCATTTCAGACTTTATCCAATGAAGGAGGCCTGTGTTTGCAAGTGCTGCAGTGCAACACTTGCATTTTATGATTGTTCTTCCCTTCTACCCTCCAAGAGTAATTCCAAACTGAGAACCAAGTATTTATCATATAACACATCAACACAATTAGGTGCCTTAAAGGCATCCATTCCCACTTCAGGCAGATACAGAAAAATATTGAGTAGGGGAAACACAGCAAAATTAAAATTGCCCTATTGGAGTAGAATAACAATTGCCTGGCCAGCATCCTGTCTCTGGGTAGTGATTATAAATGTATGCCCAGAGAAAAAAACCAGTAAGAATTATATGACAGTTTTCCTTATATTTCCCAGCCTTCAACAGTTTCAGCTGAAGAAATTTCATCAGTTGTATATGTTTTCTAATTATTAAGATTTTGTCAGTTTTCTTTTCCATAAATCTTTCCCCATAAACCTGTATAAACCTTAAAATAGTGTTCTTTGGCACTTAATTGCAAAAGTCTATTACCCTGTTCATTTTCTTCATAAGGAGTGATTTTTTTATTTGTTTTGAATGTGGCTTCTTCTAATTTCATTTGAATCTGCATTGCATTGGATTTATTAGGTGGGAAAACCAGTAAACAGTGCCTATCCATTTCCTCTTTGCCACCAGTGATTTTTGAGCATATACCCTTTTTTAGGAGATTGCCTTTCCAAGAGAAGTGTCCTACACTCTCACGTGCAGAGAAGCTGTTGATAATCTTTGTTCCCCTTTTTGTTTGCTACATGTGGTTTTTAAACTACAGAAAGTTCTCAGTTTTATACTGTTGCAAAGTTACTCCCTCAGCTTTTCTTATTTCTTACTCAATACTGATATTGAGCAGTTATGCAACTCTTCTCTATAGTAATTTTTAACTCCAAGCCCACTATGTTATATACAGTGTTAAACTCCCTGTCGTCCTCCTCCCCTCTCCTCTTTCCCCTTTAACATTTTTTTTTTTAATTTAAAAGTTAAAATTTATTTTTAGGGTATTTAATCCACCATTGCCTTTGTATTGCCTTGTCACTAAGTCTTTTAAATTGTTTCTGGAATTCTACGTTCTCTGTCCTTGTCTTGACTATCCCAAATAACTCTGATCAGGAACATTTCTCACCAACTCTCATCCCCTTTCCCAGATCATTTGTGAGTGTTGAACAGCGCAGGCCCTAGAAGAGATCTTTGCCAAAGTCCAGTAGCAATGTCTCTTTATTGCAGGAACTGGATTTTTACTTCCAAGTCTCTGGTACTTTGAAGTACACTATATGTACCTTCTTTCTTACCTGCTTATTTCTTTTAACAGCCTTATTTGTTAATAGGTTTTTTTGAGAAACTAGAAAAAGCCTTTCGTAAAACCAGGGTCAACTCCATCTGAGCAACTCCAGGCAACCATATCACTTGCATTCATGTGTCTGTTCAACAATAAAGTATATCAGTAGGTCTGCAAAGCAGAAATTTCCTTTATAAAAGACATTTTGACTCATCCAATATATAACATATTTATCCAAGGTCCGCTCTTGAATTTTCTATTATAGTTTATAGTAACTTGCCCAATATGGACATCAGTCTCACAGACTGTCTTTTTTTACATCTGCCATTTAACTTTTTATTCAAATTTATTTTTACTGCATTTTGCATCTTCTAGCTCTCAGTACCTTTGCAATCTTAGGTGAGAGATGATGTACTACCACTAGTCAGTAAGATGCTTAATCTGTGAATTCTCTTATAAAACAAGAGTTAGTATTATCTTACCTAATGATTTGTTACTATTCATTTTCTCATCACTTCCTTTCTCTTTCAAAACTATTCCCGCTGGAAGTTATTAGGATACATTATTACACAGCAAGTAATCTTTACTTGTACTTTCACAGAATATGTCAATGTAATGCTAATTAATAAAAAGCTAATCTATGAACTTCTGACTTCTCTTCTGCTGATATATTTGATCTTGGGCAAAACACTTAACCTCTGCACTTGTTAATTTTTTCCCTTCCTAAAATGGAAATGAAATTAGTGTTGCCCCTAAACCTGTTGCTTTATGGATTGCATGCATGCCAGGTATTGATATTTATTTTACATACCAAAAAAAAAAATAATTAAATTTTGGAATAGAATAGTATTTTGGATAAAATGGAGTAAATTTTAATAGTAAATGTCCTTTTTTAGTTTGATTCATTAATAAGGACTTAATTCTCTTCCTTAGTCTTTATTGTGGTTTTATAACATATAGGTGCATACTTAGGATTTCAAGATATATCTTTGTATCAATTCCTCAGAAATATTAAAAATACTATTGATATGGTGGATTAAAGTAGACCAGCACACTCACTGCAAGTATTACTTCTTATTGGACTCAGCAATTACAGCTCTTGAAGTGCAAATGAAATTTTTGTCCCCCTCTTACATTGAACTTTTTCTGTCTTTTCAGTGTTGAAGTATCCTTCTTCCTTTCTATTGCAAAATGCATTTGTCCAGTACCTAGCTTCCTACTTATGTGTCGAGGAGACTTCAGCATTGCACTTTAAATAGATCAAAGTCAAATCTATTTATGCTTAAATATATAATGTTTAATTTTAAATATTAAAGTCTTGTTTTTCTGAAGTAAACCAGATAAGCATGTTCTAAGTACTACTTTTCTTGTATGATTTCCAACTTTCAGTGTCATCAAGCACGTTTCTGTTTATGTCTAATCTTCGGCTCTATGGTATGGAAGTCTGCTAATTCTTGTAGGCTAGTGACAGTTAAGAATGGTCCTGTCTACCTTAATATTGTTCCATAACATAACATTAGAAATTTTCTTTTTTCCTTTTGAATTCCAACAGCTATGATTGAAATGAAAGGGAGCTCTTGATTCAGAATACTTGTAGAATTGAGATTACTAACACATAGAACTGGATAGTGTTTTCTGATTTTTTATATATTTCATGGTAGTTTTAAATTTTAGTAAATATATTTGCTTTAATTAAGATACTATTTTGTCCGATTTTATCATCCTTGTGAAGAGTGAATACTGTTTCTGACTGTCTTCAGAGATAAGAAAAATATTTCAAAGGTTCAGTGACAGAATTAATCAAATTTGAATTTCTTTTTTGAAGAAATACCAATGTTTAGCAACAATGTAATTTATTGTATTTCAAGCATGCTTTAGGAGGCATACTTAATGTGGTTTTTACAAACATCTATTTGGTGGCACAAACAGAAGTACAGCTTAGTCTCACTCCTACCTGTCTGGTTTGGACAAGTTTGGATAGATAATAGGTTATTCTTCCTTTTTTATCTGATAGCTTAATCTGCTTTTTCCAGGCAATAATACTATCTCTTATTATTTTAAATGATACTTCATATTCTTGTCTCTTGTTTTCATACATCTTCACTTCGGATCTTACTCCATTAGCATTTGTTCCGTTGGTGCATTTTTCTTCCAACTACTTTGTGACCTTTTAAGGCCTTTGTTCTTATTCCCATTTTTTACTTTTCTGGCTGATACTGATGTCTGCCTTTTTAAGTACCTGAATGTTGGCTATTCTGGAGATATTCTCTGGAAATGATAATATTTAAGTTGGATCTGTCTCTCAGTATGTCCAATTATTTTACAGAAGCATGAAGGAAAGAAGTCAAAATAACTATTTGGGAATACTCATTAAGAGTTTTCTCAGGGAAATGTATTAAATCAGATATTAATACAAATAAAAATTGTCTTTAAGCTGTGGTTGTCTTGAATCAGTTTAAGCAAAAGGAGTTTCAAGAAACCAGGTGGTGGTGGTTTTTTTCTGACTGTGATCCCAGCAAGGTGGATCGGATTGCAAGCCTCATATTGTGTGCCCAGTGCTTGAGCATTCTTAGGGATTCTGTCCCATTGCTATCACTTAAGCTTTGCTTTGCAAGAGTAGGATTTGGACCTATCTCAGTAGAGAAATAGAAAAATAAGTGTCTGAAGACATGCTGTCTAACAGGTATATAATATACCACATTTCAGCCCAGAGGCCCTTTCTGTAGTGCTGCTTAAACTCTCTGAAAAATAGTGTTTACAATGAAAACCTTTAACAATCTTTTACCATCCTTGCTAGTAGGCACTGATTTAATGCTAATGTAATAGCTGAGATTTTAGTGAGAGACACTTTTATTTTCCTGATAAGTGTTACACTTTCTGAAAACCAGACACATATTTCTCACCAGTGTCTCCCTATGTTTGTGCCAGTAGGGATTTGCTGACTACTCAAATCATCTTTCACAGGTTAGCACATGTCTGTCTTACATAGAAATATTTATCTTCCTTTCTGACATTTGTCTAAATGCTTATATTTAAAAAAAAAGGAAAACAGACTTTGTTGTTGTTACTAAATGGATACCTATTATTCCCCCCCCCAAAAAAAACCCTGCTAGACTTTTATAATGTAGGACATCAATTTAGGATGAACTTGCATTCTAGCAAATAAAATTATATTTCTTACAAAATGCTTTCACAATTTGCAAAATTTGCTCTTTTGGAAAAAAAAAGACCTGAAAAGAAAATATTATCATCTTGATAATATTTATAATGTTAGAAAAAGGTGCTGATACATTAAATTAAACTTTGTTGTATTTCAGCTGTGATTTTGGATGAAAAGTGCTTTATTTTTTTTTACTTGTTCTAGCAAGGTCCATCTCTACAAAGTACAAACCATATTATTTAGTCTTTCCTGTGGTCACTCAGAAATTGTCATATATCACACCAGATCCATATTATATATGTAGTGTATCCTAATGCCAGTGTCTTAACCTAGTTGTCCTGGAAGGTGTGATAAAGTGCTCTTACCTGTGAAAATTAAAAGAGACATGGGGTTTGTATGTTTAAATGCTGTGCAGGTTTTCCTATTTTGAGATTTTAAGAATTGTTTTAGAAACATATGGTTCATCTATTTTCAGTAGATATAGTGATGAAAGTAACCCATTGATCTGGAAATGGCCATGGTTCTCTCATGGTTTTTCAGTTCCTCACCCAGAAAGACTGTGAGAGCAAATGTTTAACATGGTATCAAATCCTCCCAGTAAGATTACTAAACTGTTGCTACAGTAACAGTTCAATTTCTGAGGTCATTTTCAAGCCAGCGCTATTACCTGGATAAGGTATCCTGAACCACGGATACAGTAGAATTCATAGTGGTATGACAGCTTGCTTCCATTACCTGAAAGGCATTTTCTTATATTTACATTCAGCTAAACTAGCATTATGTTTTGGTTACATATATGAACTAAAAAAATATGATGAGATTCCTCAGGTTAGCAATATTTATACTTCCTACTGTTTTGTGTTTCAAGTAATGCATATGTGTCTGAAACTTCTCATTAGAATTCAATGAAACAGATACTCCAGATGTCTCTTTTATTTTAGACAATACTTTAGTAGTTCTTTCTTAATGCATAGTTGTGTGTTTAAGCATAGCACTCATTTAGAAATACTGTAGATACCTTGGGGAAATACTGGGAAAAGTAAGGGTCCCTACAGATTCCAAGCTTGCAGTGGTCATTAGTCTTCAAACAGCTGTTAGTCTTCAAATAGCCTCTGCCTCAGACCAGGGCACAAAACGAGTGGTTGGAACTATGCTATTGTTTTCCTTTGAAACCTCCAACCTAAGCTCACACCCTTACCTTCTTGCATGTGCTAAGTAAAGGTATTTATCAGATTTTTGCAGAAGAAAGATAATAACATAGAAAAGTCTTCTTGTAACCAGTGTTCAGAACCTCACAGCAATCTCATTTCTGGCCTACAACATTCTTTCATGCTTTCTATGTTGAGATTGGCTTAGAAACCAGTTGCATTTATACTTTAGCGAACTTCCACACAAATTCACAAGATAATTAAATTCAGTCCAACAGTTCACTGGCTAAGCTGTTTCCCTTTTTAATAAATTCAGAACTATTAAAGGAAAAGCAAAATATTTCAAAGAAAGATTACTGGGTTTGCAAAAGATTTCTTCTGAAGAAAACAGAACATCTTTCCAGATAACTTCCATGCAGTTTAATTAGCTTTCTTATGGAATTAAATATGCTTAAAACAAACGAGGTCTTTTAAGAGCGAGTGTATAGAGTAGTGTGTTAACTTGTGCTATTTTCCATATTGCCCTCTAAGCCAGATGTTGGAGGATAAGAACATAAAGAATTAAATTTCATGGTCATAGAATCATAGAATCGTTAGGGTTGGAAAGGACGTTAAGATCATCTAGTTCCAACCCCACTGCCATGGTCAGGGACACCTCCCACTAAACCATGCCACCCAAGGCTATGTCCAGCCTGGCCTTGAACACAGAGATGGAGCATTCACAACTTCCCTGGGCAACTCATTCCAGTGCCTCACCACCCTTACAGTAAAAAATTTCTTCCTCATATCCAATCTAAACTTCCCCTGTTTAAGTTTGGACCCGTTATCCCTTGTCCTCTCACTAGAGTCTGTAATGAAGAGTCCCTCCCCAGCATCCCTATAAGCCCCCTTCAGGTCTTTTCTTCTTAAAGTCAGGAAGTATGCAGCTAGATTTGACAGATGAGGGAGTTTATGTTGCATCTTATTAAGAATATTTTATTTAGTCACTAAAATGTAAGGCCATTAGTGTAATAACTGACTGTAGAATAAAAGTAAAATGTCCTGGCTTGGAAGGTTTGGCAATTTTAGTTTATTTTTTAAAACACAGTTACATTAAAATTTATGCAAAATATGTAGAGGTCTTCTTATGTATAAAAAGCTGTTTTCTGGGTGTTTCTCTGCTTTCTTGGTGGGAAATCTTCTATTCATACTTTTGCTGTATAATGGTAGTAGAAAAGGCAAATACAGTCCGAAATTTATTTCTTACAGAGTTAAATATGTGTATCATATATTGGACTTTAAGTAATTTCAGCCATAGGGAACAATTGACCTGCCTCATTTAATCTTAATAAGTAAAACTACTAGTGATAAAAGGATCTGGGAAAAAATATAGTATCTAGAATGATGACTTTCTGTACAGTGTTCTCATTTTCATTAAATATCCAAATATTGTCTGAAACTGTTTTCCCGCATGTCCCTGAAGACGAATTACTACACCACAAGTCCCTGCGAGCTACAACCAAAGGTAGCCGATTTGTTAAAATTTCTTTAATGTTGTCATCAGTTCTAAAAAATAACTTCTAACTGAATATCCTACACAGTGGCACAACCTTGGTGCATTTTTACTTTCCTTCAGCAACTAAGATGTAATAATGCACATTGTTGGGAGTACACCTTAACAGAGAGTTCATTTTTAATTTTCTCTTTCTCCTGTGAGGGTTTATTTGCATGTATTTAACTCAATAGATTCCAGTCCACATTTGGTTTTAATGCCTAATTAATTTTGAAGAAATCTTTGCTTCAGTATTATGCTTTAAAATCAACTCCAGTGAACTGTGACTGAAAATTGTGTTATAGGCTATTAGGTATGAAGTGGAAAAATAAGCACATAACCTATATTTTTAGATTGCTCTTGCTGTAGATGAATGAAACACATCTTAGAAATGAGTGCAAAATGTTCTTGTATTTGTTGACAATTTATATGCATAAACAATGTAGGTAAAAGGGAAGATTTCAGAACCTCTTATAATCTCATATATGTTTGTTTCAATAGAAAGACTGTACCATTATGATGAATTTACATGTAACTTCCATTACATTTAAATCTGCTTGAGCATCTGCTTTAACAAATTTGCAGGCCAAATACTAGAACAATAAGTAGGACTATCTAATCATGTACATAGAGGCATGTGTTTATATATGGAACCTACAAAGCAACTCCCTGTCTATCACTGACTTGAAAGTGTAATGCTCAGCAAGTTTAATTTGACTTTAGTCTTGATTTCCATGGTTTTATCTCCTCCTTACTTTGCCTTCATCTTTAGGTCATTTACAACAAGTCGTTCTTGAGAGCAGGAGCAAATTAATTCTGTAAAGCATTGTCAGCACCACTGCAAATCTCTGCTAATACTAAACTTTGCAGAGATGCTAATAGTTCATAATTTGTGATCTAGTTATCATAATCTGAAGATCTACAAAATGTATTTCCCTTGGTATATCGCATTCTTTGTGCTCTGCTCTTGTCTAAGACTGCAACATGTAAAACTTTAGTATTGATAAACTTAAACTTCAAAATTTAGTAATCTGCATAAGGATAGAAACTTGTAATTTGATCTCAAGCAGTTCCTGATTCAGGTGATAGCCACATAACTTTTCAAATATTGTATCTTATATTTACTCAACACTTGCATAGCATAGCACACGCCACTTCTCCATCAGCAACACAGAGAAAACCCTCTATTCCAGAGTCCCTTGCAGTAAACTGACATAAACTGAAAATATAATTTGCCAGGTTTTATGGAAATATGAAAGATAAAAAATATGTTCAATTACTCAGTCTTAATTAAATTATTTTTCCAAATAGCTGTAACCTATATTGTAGTCAAGGGTTAGACCTGTTATAGCTTAATGCCTATCTTCCCTTCTTCTAAAAACTAACCTAACCTTATAAGCACTCTAGAGGACTCTGTAATATCTTCCTGTCCAAATGTTCTTGCTAGAACACTTTATAATGACTTTCTGTCCAAATGCTTCTACTTCTCACTGGATCTGGATGCAGCTGAGGTAGAAATTTATCATTTCCTTTACCAGTGACTGTGAACCAGCAGAAGAGCTGTATATCTATAGGGCACTAGAAGACTGTTTTTCAGTGGGAAGCCATGTTGGTGAAATTGTTAGCTCTACCACGTTGTGTGGTTATGCATTACTAGTGTATTAACTGAAAACGCAGTCCTGAGCAAGAGTATGGGTTACCTAATTCATGCTACTACATGCTGCTGTTGTAAATACTATGCTAGTTAAAGAAAATTGATGAGTGGATGTAACTAACAATTTAGAAAACAACAGCTATGAGAAAAGGAGTGAAAACATAGATCCATTAAAGTAAACAGTGTAACTCTCACTGAATTCATCCCAAAGTCAGCTGATGCTGGAAAGCACAGGTTTATACCATCTCAGGGTACAGTTTCTATAGCTTGTTGTTACTGTGATTTTTAGAACAGGTGATGCTTTAATGTTCTGCTGGGTTTTTTTTTCATATATCTTAAAGTAGTTTAGCTTAAAAATCCTGAGAAGTAGGTAGTATAATTTCTCCATTTATAGATATTTGCAAATAGACAAAAGAATTCACAAAAACATTACACTCAGTTCATATATTCTTTAAGAATTCAATCTGAATTAATGGATTCAGTCTGAGGGAATTTTTTCTTCACTTTTCCCTTTATGAAAAAAAAAAAAAAACAAAAAACAAAAAACCCAAACCACAAAACCAAAACACATGTATCACTACAAAATGAAAAAAGTAGCATTTTACCCCAATTTTTAGCTTTGCCAGGATTAAGAATTGTGGTATAACTAAGGCCACTGTTGTACCTGTAGCTCATATGTACTGTTAAGAATTTTCAGAAAAAATGCATCAGATTGAGCCCTTCCTTGATTGATAGAGGAGTAGCTTTAGTGTTGTCAGTATTTCAATATCCAGGAAGAGTTCAACCAAAAAATTTCCAGTGTTGAAAAAAAGATATTACAATGTAGATGCATTTGTCTGAATGTGCAAGTATGTATCTGTCGTGGTTTAAGCCATAAATCAGCCACGCAGTTTGTTCACTCACTTCCCCCTTTTTCTTCCCTCTGCTCCT
>JANRGW010041887.1:0-37158 GCA_024733675.1 Psilopsiagon aymara | reverse complement strand
GAGGCAGGATAAAAAGAAGAAAAAATACCCTCAAGCATTTTCTTCTGGAATAAAGTCTTGCAAAGCAAAAGCATAGTATGCACCAGAGCGTGACTGCATAGGAGGAAACAAGGCCAAAATATTAGCCATGGCACAGTGATTTAGGAAGAAGGTTATGATAAGTACTTTTATACAGATACTTTAGCATACTACTATCTGAGATTAACGACTAGAGATAAGATTTGACAGTATCAATTCTACCTGTTGCTCTGCTATGGCTCGAACACAGATTTAGAAGCAGCTGCCTCCAAACACAGCAAGCACCAAGGGGAAAAAGGACCCCTGCAGTCCTAAGCCTGCCAGAAACTAGATGCGGATGGAAAATTGATCTTCTGTCCTTCAAGCATTTGACTAAAGGCAAAAACTGACTTCCTGAAAGTTATTAATTAAACTTACTAAGCAAAAATTAATCTTTTGTGTGTGGCTATCACTTTATCTTTCATTATTCAGAAGACCGAAATCAAACTATTCTAACTCACTTCACCTTCATTTCCTCGACCTGGAAGAGGGAGAATTTAAGTGCTACCCACATCAGGCTAAGCCATTAACAGCGGCATCACTTATTGCTACTATTCTTGCTTCTGAGTTAACTCCTCTCAGACCTAAGGTCCAGCTTTCTTAAAAGCAGCCATTCATTCAATCGGTTCAGACAAAGCAAAAGGGACCTCATTCACGAAGTAAATACAAATGAAGCACAGAGCAGCATTTGGACCACGTCATCTGTAGTGAATGAAGTAACAGAAGGAACTTCAAAAATAGGAGCACAGCAGACTACTGCTAAGGACTCATCCTGGCAGCAGTTGTGTAAGAAAATGCCAAGCACAGCTTGCTACCTTCACCTCAAATGTAGCTGGGCAGCTGCTGCTGCAGAGGGGAGAGTCTGTGGCTGAGCACTGGTCCCAAACTTAGGTTGGAGGAGAAAGTTTGGACTGGAGCTGCTGCTCCAAAAGCCCTTCCCCAGCAAGAGGTGCTCACAGCCCATGACATCTGCATGGTGCAGGAGAATGGGAAAGTCACCACCAGGTTCAAAGACTAAAAATGGTCAAAATTTTTAGAGATGAAAATCATGACGAGTCCATCCTACACTACCTACGAAAATGTCCTCAGGTACATTGAGAAACACTAGTTTAAGACCACCACAGAAACAAGAATATGCACATTACAGGAACTGCTTTACATAGCCTTGCAAGGCTTTCCTTGCATTGATAAAGGTGGTTGATAACATCACACCTCTCAAGGAGATAATTACATCCATTACAACCAGCCACTGAAAATGATTTACTCGCTTGGGCATAGGAAAGACAAGTTGGTATTACAGTTTCTGCATAAAGAATCTTCTCCCTGACATTTCTAAGTGACCAAAGACTCCACAGGCTCAGCTCTACTCCATATTTCACAAGGAACAAAATATCTGAGAACAGATTTTCACATGCTCCCCATTTGTCCATAACATAGCTTCACACATGCACCGTACAAATGATAGCCAATCATTCGTGCTTGCAAACACATTCCTTTTCTGCTGTCACAAGCACGGTACATGCAGCTACCGTTTCTGTGCATTGGTGAGTACACTGAAAATTTAACACCATAAAAACATATCCCTCAGATTAGAAAATAGATTGCAACAAAGCAAGGATAGAATTGGACGATTATCCCAATATGCGGTTTTAATTACCTCTAACTCATGGCAGCCTGTTCATTTCCATCTTTCAGATGAGACCTTAAATATCCATAGCCTGTGTGCCTGCCTTGGACAAAGAAGATAGCTTGGGGCTTTTTGGAAAAAAAACAGATTCCTGCCTCGTCGTCCTTGGCTGCTACAGTCCTCTGAGGTGGCTGCAGTTCAGCAAAGCAGTAGGCTTGCAGCCTGGGAATTAGGATGGAAATTGTTACATGAATGCAAATATTGTTCTAGGTCTTTTTTTGAAGTAGTAGCAAAAAAATCACAGAATCCTACCAAAAAGCACCTGTCTATTCACCTTAAAGCCCTTAAAAATTAAATGAGGATCTAATTAAGGACCAGTAAGTCATTCAAGAAAAAAGAAAACCTCACAAGAGTAGCCCAAAAGACCTCATTTAAGATTAAACAGATCAAATTACTAAATTACCATTCAAAACAAAGTTATCTAAAAAGAAACCAAAGGAGAAAAGGGAAGATAGCAGAATTTAAAATGAGTGAGTGAAAAAGAAAAGCAGCCAAGATGGAAGACTGTGTAAGACCCTAGCACAGGAGCTGATCAGAGTTCATTATTGACTGAAATCCTCCCAGCTTGTTTTAACAAAAACACATAATTACAGTCTGAATGTGTCTGGCTCTTTGTAGTGCACTCAGAGAGGATCTATCTTCTGCCCCCACCTCTTTTTTACACAGTAGCCACAATCTGTCCCTTCGGATCTGACCACAGCAAAACAACAATCAATCTTCATGGGAAATAATGGCAGCTTCAAAATTATGTCTCATGCCATCTTCTTACTTCAAATACAACGAACAGTACTTTAGTTACGCCATGCTTATAAGAACAGCAATTTTGAAGCACCAGGTTTAAATGTTAAACATCAGACATTACATCATTGTTTCTAAGCACGTGAATTAAGTAGTTTAAGCTACGGCTGCAGCTTATAACCAGACCACAGTATGGAAGGTGGCAGTGTATCTGAAATGCTGTAATTTAAACTAAGCTGTCACTTCACACTACAGCTAATCAGCTTCCTCAAATATATGCCAACTGCCTACTGCATTTGCAGAAGTCTGAATCCTTTGCCTTCACTTGTTCTTACAAGAGACCTTTCCCAAGCCACAAGTCTGAGGATGAGGACAGGTGCAGAGTAAGCCTATTACTTAAAGAAAGGAAAATCACTTGTAATTACCAGTTTGCAGCCTCAGCTGCAGAAATACGGAGGCCTGTAATGTTGATCTTTGCCTGAAGATCTGCTTGGCACTAGGGCACTCTTCAGCAACACAAGACTGTTTTAGACTGCAGGGTGGCAGAAGGGTAACAACTGCAAAGTGTTTCAAGCAAGGAGAGCAGAACCAGGCTCCAGCCCCAGGCTGGGTCAGCCAGCAGCCCCTGCAGAAAGCCATCCTACCCAGGGAGGCAGAGGCAGCCCGTTCTTACAGGAAGCTGCACCTATAAAAAAAGTCTAAACCACCTGAAGATTGTCTGTAAAATCACCTCCAGCTCTGTGGCAACAGATCCTAATTTCAGTACTGAAGCCCAACTCTATTTCCCTCTTACTGGGAGAAGGATGTCTGCATAACAATGCAGAACTCAAACCGGTTGGTCACACACCAGAAGAGAGAACACTGGAGAAGGTTAAGAAAAACAGGCACAAACCACAACAAACAGCCTAAATAAATCATGGCAGTTTCATTAAATGCTAGCAGGCAGTTAGAGAATTCACAGGGTAAAAGCAGCAGCTGAAGTCATGGGCTCCAGGCTCAGACTAACTGTAACCAAAAACCTTGTTTAGAAACAAACTGGCAAATATAGTGACCTGGCTGTTGTTCTGCCCTCACATGCTTATCATGTTTTGACTAAAGGGTTGTTCTCAAGGATGAGCAAGTTCTCAGCACAACCTCATTAAACCCTCTGCCACTGTTTTCATTAAAAAAGTGCACAAATGATACATCCTATAAATCCCATTTCTTTGAGGCAAGTATACTACAGAAATAGTTTCTTCATACTAAATATCGGCGTAGCAGTTCTAATAGAATCAGTAGCCAAACATTGTACTTAACATCTGCCATCTTAATAACTATCCCCACTTCTACTGAACAGGCTATTTGACTTAATAGAGTTGTGAAATTCCAATAAAGCTTGTGACTGGCATCCCCCTCTCTCTATCCCATGTTAGTTGTCCTGTTTACTATAATTTTGTAGAAATGGTAGCTTTAGTTTTCAAAAAAAGCAAAAGAGAGTTTGAACTTGAAAAACAATATGATAATACACACCACAGTTTCAAGGCAAGATAACAAGCACCTCCATTCACAACTGAAACTGACTATTCCTACTCTGCAGGACACATCCATAGCTAACCACCCCCCCTCTCCTCTTTTTAAATATACTGCAGCTGGTCTCCAAGAGGTTCTAAATTAAGGCAGGAATGCAATATAAAGTACATGTGCATAAATTCAGATCTCTCCACACCCACTGAAATGCATCTCCAAAGAAACAGAAGGACAGTACAGCAAGGGATGGAGAAATCAGCACTTGCACTACGTGATACTAATCTTACAAAGCAACTGGCAAATGCATTTCAGGAGTTAACTAGTCTACCTCAACAATTCTAATCACCTTTGCTGAGAAAACTAATATTAAATAGTATGCACTTGGTTTCACTATGTTCCTTCATAGAGCAATAAGGTATTAAAAGAATTAATGAGAATACAAACCAGGAGATTGCAGATTACGCTCACAAACATATTTGTAAATAACATTACATGAAGTAAAGATAAGAAAATAATTACTTTAAAAAGACTGTAGTCTCAAAGAGATGAAAAGTGAAAAAATTCTCAGAAACAGACAATATTTACCTTACAGTACCTTTGCATGTCGGAAGTTAAAATCAGATCAATGTATTGAAGGCCAAACTCAGCAACCAACATCCAGTTTCTCTACTACTCAGGTGCTCTGCTTTTTATTTCTTAATTCAAAGATTAAAACAATGCTTCCTGAAACAAAGTAAACCTCCTGTGCATACTCGTGACATATAAATAGAAGGCTCTGTGTTTCTCACACTTCCATTCCAACCAGGCATACAACAGACAAGTACGTGATGGAAGATGGAACAAAGTATTTTACTAGCCATTTACCAACTGGCCACACACATTAACCTCACAGCCTGAGCCCATGATCCCATTTACCTCCCCCAGATGGTAACCTCCCTTTTCACTTCTGTCTAGGATCCTCTGTAAGCCTCTATTTATCTTCCCTTAATCTTCCTCTTGCTGTTAACATGTTCCCAGTTTCACCAGTAGCTGGTGACTCTGTGCTTGCAACCAGTCATGGTTCAGCAAGGACTTCCGACCTCAGCCACGCCTATGGCTCACCCTATCCCTTCACTGCTTTGACACATGCTCTGCAGAGCCATACTGTCAACTGGATCAAGACTTCATCCAGATGCAAAACATCTCTGCAAAGTTTTCAAGCCAGATCAACTCCCTGGCACAACAGCAAGTGCCTGAGGAAAGGGAGCAGTAGGAATCACAGCAGAAAGCATGCCTGCCAGCAGACTGAAGACTTAGGTAGGTCCCTCACTTCTCCCACCCTCCCAGTGTTCCCGCCCTGACCATCACCCTCCACCTGGCAGCTCTTACCACGAGCTCCTCATTCTCCATGGCCTAAATAAGTTTTTCTCAGCAATAACATGCACAGGATGCCTCAGCTTAAATCGCTGCCCTAAGAATTTATCTGGAACTGCTGCAGCTTAAATACAAGATTTTAAAGCTTTTAACTCATACATTTACTTCATTAAAGAGATGAAGTAAAAATTGATGAAGTCTGAATAAGCTGACTTGCATGTTACTCATACTAGCATATATCCAAATCATTGCTTATTTCTGTGCATATATAAACTGATGAAGGATGAGAAAAGTTTAGTCATTATTTAAACAATTCTTATTAAGAAGTCAACTAGTGAAAAATTTCCAACTTAAGAAGCCATAATACAGTCTGATCAATAATTTTGAGCTATATTGATATTACTTGGAGCTAGAATGAACTGGTATGTTACTATACATTTACAGAAAATAAAGGAATTAGAAATCTAGCAGTACAGGTTAATCACACTGCCAAAAAAACTTCTTTGCTGCAGAGCATAATCCACTTAGTGAGCTCAGAATACATTATAGAGCATTTTATTAACCAAATGAATTTTGCAGGTTTTGTCTTAAAACACTTCACGTGGAACGCACTACACAACGTTACTTTCGAGGACATGACATACATGATATACTGATTCAACATGCTGAACAGAGTAGATCCCTGTCCGAGAAGGTTAACTTATATTACTTATTTAAATTAAACTTCACCCTCAAGGCAGTGGGCTTACATTCATATTTCTTATATTAACATAGGCCCTGAAATCAGTGGAAAGATTCAGAAATGCTTCCAAAGGCTTTTGATTGAGCTCATGTAACACAGGATCCCATCTGAGCCTACTCATCACCCACCAGCAGCCTCAGGGGAAAGCAGAAAAGAAGGAACTACCAGGGATTCCAATTATATAGCATGGCTTCAGGCCCCAGCAACTAGTCATCCAAGCTGTATAACACTTACTATTTGACCTTTCCTTTGTTGAAGAAGTATGTATTTCTGCAATCCTTACTTGGAATTACTAAGTACAGAAAAGGCACTGCCATCCAATTTCAGGCACTTTGGCACACAATACTAAAACACTTACTTAGACAAATTCATACCTCCAACCATAGGACTCTAATTCCACTTTCTAAGTTCACCTTCACAGAAGCTGTGCAAATCTTATGTCTCCCAAAAGTCAGAGATGCCTGGCAACATTGTATCACAGGATCTTGTCCCCAAATCACTAAAACGCATAGGAAAATTCTACCAGTACTCAACTGAGATTCAATTTATTCTATGGGTTAAACTGCAGTATCTTAAGAGTTAATATATATAACATTGTTGCACTCTCACTTGAAAGAAGTCTGAACATCAAAGTGGAAGGCACCATCCTAGCTACATATTTTGTCGCTAAAATTATCTAATCCTCCTACAGTAGTATCACCCTGAGACCCCAACTGACACACTGCATTCTGTACCTTCTGCAGCTAAAGGAAGGCAGATCAGAAAATAACAAAACATGAAAATTGTGTTGCTAGGATAAGACGTCATGGAAACCAAATGCAGTGCACTTGCACAGTGTGACATTCTCTATGTGCTTTAGTACACAGAAATACTTAATTTCCTCCCAAGTGTGACCTTTTCCCTTTGGTGGATTTAGATTCAATTTGTTTTCTCATTTTATGTAGCTTGCCTGAGTTTAAATTTGGAACGTGTTAATCAAAAATTGTCTTAGATTTTAATCTGCGCCACTCAGTAAGGATGATGGGGTACTATGGACCCAATTTAGGCAGATTCTCTTTGCAAGAGTCTTGCAGACCTATATCCCTAAAAGTCATGCTAATTACTGCCTTGTATCCAATGCATCTCTCTTCCCTCATCCTGTAAGTTTCAGAAAAGCCAAGGACACTCTGAAGGAGAACAAATGGAACTGAAAATTTAGTTCCTGAGCAGAGCCTCAGGGGGCTTTTCTATTGATGTCTCTGGAGAGCAGTGAACTAAGGTGGGAGAAAAGTTTCCAAGAGATAATTTTTCAGCCATGCATTTCAGGCACAGCCTATGGTTTCCTTGCTTCAGTAAAAAAACTCATCAAAGGCTCACAAAAACTTTAGTCTCTCAAAGATTGAATTCTCCCTGCACACTTGAAATTACAGTATCACGGGTTTCTAAACAGTAAGCCACTGTTTGCTAGCTACATCAACAGAATGTAAAAGAGGCACATTGCCACTTTGTAAGAGTACATCCCATTATGAAGCCACACATGCAGCATGAAGTACTTTCAGGATGCTTGCCCATTTTGAAAGCAACCCACAAAATGAAGTTATAAGACCTCAGAATACCTGAGCACAGTGTTCAAAACATCATGCTGTCACTCACCAGCAAGGGTACCGTATTTTTAACATTAAGTAAATACGATTCATCACTGCAAAAGTGCAAAGAAGACACTGACACGGCATTTTCCCATAGTGTGATCACTAATATTTTGCTTTTGCCATAACACTACTAATGACAACAGTACCAGCACAAGCAATTGTGCTTGCTAGATTTTGGATGCCAGACACTTCGTAATGTCAAAAAGATCATTATTCCTTCACTTGCTGCTATCTGATGAACTACCAAAGGTGTTATTACAATGTGACCTAAAGTATATGCCTAAGAATTCAGGCTTTGGTAAGTAAAAAGTGGTTGCGCTGTGTTAAAAACTGCATCTATACAATTACAGAATCATAGTTAGGGTTGGAAAGGACCTCAAGATCATCTAGTTCTAACTCCTCTGACATGGGCAGGGACACCTCCCTCTAAACCGTATCACCCAAGGCTATGTCCAACCTGGCCTTGAACACAATTCCTTCATATCAAAGCATACTATTTCAATGCCTTTCAAAACAGGCTTTTTACTTTACCAAAATGCTGGGTAAAACTGTCCTTGTGCAGAATATGTATCTTTTGAAAAACAAACAGATCTTCTAAACAGGACAAGGTAAGATTTCAAAGAAGAATAGCCTAAGAATCAACAGATCTGCACGTGACTTTGGAAACA
Organism: Psilopsiagon aymara; assembly: GCA_024733675.1. Lineage (NCBI taxonomy): Eukaryota > Metazoa > Chordata > Aves > Psittaciformes > Psittacidae > Psilopsiagon > Psilopsiagon aymara. Next base: position 28,779 of record JANRGW010041887.1, on the reverse strand, counting down.
CAATAAGGTCTCAGAGCCACAGGCTTGCAGCTTGCGGAGTTAGAAGTACTGGGAGAGCAGGAAGTAGGACCTGAAAGGATTTTATGAAAGTCCTTCATTAGTCCTGACAGTATCTTACAATTAGTCTGAACATTCAGCAAGTTTCTTCAATATATCAGTATGTATTTATATTGCTTAAATATATCCAAGAATGGCATATTCATGAAATCTTCTAATCAAGCTAATTTTGGGAAACATTCAAAACAGGAGTGGAAACAATTGAGCATGCCATATGGAGTCAGAGCACACCATAAGACAACTACAGTCTACCCCAGAATGCGAAAACCTCCACTGGAGTTTGAGAGTTTCTCCTTTGGAAGAATTTTCTGATATTATCACCATTTTAAACAGAAAGACAACCGCAAGCTTGGCCATTTGCTATAAAAATTTCAGCATTTCTGCAGCATCCAAGAGCTAGAAAGGGCATTCCTTGATCTGGTTAATACGGAAGTAAGGGCACAGAAAGTGCTTTCCTTAATGAAAAATAGCTTTATCAATCAAAATTATTTATAAGAGTTGAACAATTTTCTCAACAAAAACATATTTAAGCTTTTTAATCAGAAAAGGGAAAAAACCCTCCACTTTAATAGATACTGCAGAATCTTCCTTCTGATGACTGATCACTTACAGGCATAGAAGTAGTTTGCCCACACTTTCAATCTACTACCCTCACACAGATTACTGCTCATCTCCTGGGGGAGATCTCCAACTGACATCAAATGAAGGCAGGATAGCTGATGTGAAAGATATGCAGGCATCCAACTTCAGTGTGAAAGGTCAGTCAGTAAAAAAGGGTACAAAGTACCCTTACTGGCACATGCTGGGAAGAAAAACCCTCCAGGAGAAAACCCAGCAGTAAGTGCGAAGCAGCATTTAATTTTTTACCAAATGATGCCCAGAGAGATTTCTAACCAGGATTTTTCACTCTTCACAGTTGTGGCCTGGGTCTGTTGCCAAGAGGAGCCTTCCCAACACCTAAGTATTGGTGATCCTGTGCAGGATGTCAGAGGCAAATAAGAGGACTGTGGGCAAAGGAAGGATGTTAGCCGACTACCAGTGCTAGCTGAATTCTGTGAGAAGGGCTACAATGGAAGGAGCTAGATGGGTTTTGCATCACAAAAGCATGATGCCCGGAAGAGAGCTTCTGAGCTGCAGTGATGCATCAATAGCGAAATTGGCAACCAACAAACACTTCCAGCACCATGGTCAATCAAGAAAATCAGTCGCTGATTCTGATTTCTATTAATCACCACAGCATCCCTCCGTTGTCTGCCCATATGCTCTGGAAGCCTTTGGAGCATGAGTTAGGTACGTGTGCAACCCTTGCACAACAGCACCCTGACCCCAGCTGCTCTCCATACCTTACCATAGCAATGATGAATCAGTCTTTGTCAAGTTCACCAACAACAATGAAGCACTAAGAAGAGAGCAAGAATGCTCTGATGTTAGAATTAGTTAATTTGTTAAGTGGCAATAGCAGACCCCTGTTACCAGCAAGGATACAGAGTGTTTCTTAAACAACTTTTCTTTCTTGAAAGATTTGTTTCCTGCATATGAAACCAACAAATAAAAAAAGGCCATAAATAAGAGTTCAAGACATTAACTCTTTTCTCCCCTGCTGTTTTTAAAAGCAGTGCAAGCTAAAAACTACCTTATAAACTTAAGTTTCCCATCACAACTTCAATGTTGAGCAAAGCCTTGCACAATGCAATAACAGTAGCTTCTCATTCCAATTTTGACTATGGATCCAGTTCTAGTCTCAAGCAGAGCCTATTTCCACAAGACTGCTCTTTCATTAGGTCTCTGCTCCAATTATCTTAACATGGCTCATTTGATATTGTTTACTCTTAGTGTACAATATTGTGTTGTATTTTCACAGTATGTGAAATATTGCTTTATGCAACACAGCATTTCCATTTACTTTTGCAATCATAATGGAAAATACTACCAGTCTACAATACTATCCTGAAGCAGCATACTTCCTAAATAAACAGTGTAGCAGATACAAGTTCATGGCTTGTTAATTATAAATTTACCTTTAATTTTATGTAATGTTTCCTTTCTACAAAAGATTCTACACCAGTAATTAATTGACCATATGTATTTATGCAGTGCACACACACATTATACCCACCACCACTTCAAAGATTACTGCTAAAAGACAACAGTATTAAAAAAAGTAGTCCAACTTCACATAAAAAAGAAGAGCTATATATTATTTAACAAACAGTAGGATCACAAACCTCCATCTGGCCGAAAAACATGTTATAACAAAAGCCAACAGCTGGAACTTCTACTTTGGAGTTCTGTTTTGCCTTTTTTTTGTTTTCCACATAGATCTATTTAGCACTTTCCAAAATCACCATAACAGGAATTTTTAAGACAAATAACATCATCAGTTGTCTCAAACACACACAGCTTAACTCCTTGCATTATGTATTTCAAGTGCTTTTATTGTACCTTTCTGTATCATTTCATTCACATCAGTCAACCAGCCTACTAATAGCCACTTGTTAGGAGCCGTTAAGCTGCTTATCAGTCAGGGCACAAGCTACCCACTGAGAGAGCTCCAGTCCTCTCTTACAGAGAGGGCCACACCAGCAACCAGTCCAGGGATGGGCAGATTTTTATAAATCTAGGAATTTTAAGTGACAACAGAAAAACGGATTTGCAAGCCTTGGTCTTCAACCTCAGTAACAGACGTTTACTGTTAACTGATGTTTAGCGACAGATCTACAAAATGCTTGTAACAATACTTCTTTAACTCTCCCCTGCAGTCCAAACTGGAGTAAAAATACAGAATGAGCAAGCAGAGAGAGACATACCAATGGTGTTAATGTATTCATCCTCAAAAACAAATGCATTATAACTCTGTCTGTGTGATAAGGCAGCACAAGAAACATCTCTAGAATAATAATCCATTCAGTGAGATGCTTTCTCACATTGATATGCTTTTGTGATTCTTTTTTTAGTTGACTAAAAAATTGCTAATGGAAAAGTAACAATTTCCTCTGAGTGGCCGAGTGTCAAAAATTTTTGACATTTTGTCAAATGAACATTCACTTTTCTAGACTATTCAGTTGAGATTTAGTAATACGTTTTAGCATGAGAAAATGCTTTTGCATTCGAGCCACACTTCTGCTGGATACATCATGTTGCATACGGTGCCCTGCATGGCTCCTAGGCTGCTATTGAGAAACGTCTGTGCAAGCAGCAGTAAACCTGACAAGGCTCGCATCACTTGCTCTCTGCTGTTACTCACCAAACCACTGGGATTAAACCCTGGCTCCACAGACACGGATGAAAGCTTTGCCTTGACTTTGACTGGGTTAAGACTCACTCAGAAGGTTCAGCTGGGGAAAAATGTGGTCTATAAATCTCTACTGGAAGGGAGACAGAGTATACACATAATTCCATACTATTAGTGACTGAGCCTTGCACCCACCAAAAGCAAGATACTCCGAACAATGAAAGAAAAATAGTTCAGTCTCCATTTCACAAACCTCGAAAGCTTCACACTGAGCTATCACCCAAAGAATGAGAAAAGAGCATCCCCACCATCTCCTAACTTACCAAGAGGTATACCTAGGAATATGACAAGTGTACCTCTATCTTTGTTTCATATTGGACAAAACCAACATCTTCTTAAGGTTCATGTTGATACGAGCGATTTACAATACTGGATACAGTCACGTTTTAAGTTCCTGTTTCTCAACTCATCAGACTGTAATATTTTTCCAATAAGACTGAAAACAGACATTGATGTTTAATCTACTCAGAAGTAGTTTGCATAAAAAGCACATCACTGCTATAATGTATGCTGGAAGTTACCATTTTTCTGCAATATGACTTTGCTAGTGTCCAACAGAACTGGATTAAAAATAAAAATACAATATAATCTAAAAATACAATTAAAATTCCCCCATGCATCTCTATTCCTCTAGCAAAATCAAAAAAGTGAACTAGATGTAATATCTGAAGGAAGGTCAAATAGATTTTTTACAGAACATTCTCAGCCAACAGTCATAGAAGGCTTATAAAATCAATAAGACATATAAAGCTGATTGCAACCTTATAAAAAGCCTCAAATCTTTAGCCTGAGTGACATAAATATAGCTTTTCACATTGTAAGCAATTTCCGAGCAATGTAGGCCAGTTTACCTTTGCACTATGAAGGAGGTTTTGCACCTCTAAACTACCAGTAACTGCAGTGGTTATTTAGGATGCAGACAACTCCACAAGGCAGCATGCAAGTTCAAGAACAGCGGCTCTTTGCTGCTAATGAGCAATGTCAAACATGTGTCCCCCATACCTTGTGCGGGAAACTGACTGGCTCTGCTTTGAGGATGGGATTAAATGATTTGCAGTGTTATCATATAAAGCATCTGTGAAGCCAGTTAAAACACATACTCAAAAAAGGAAAGATAGAAGAAAAAAATCACCAGTCAGCAACAGACTGTATGACCAGGAAAAAGAAGAGTGTACTTGAAATATTCTCCAAGAAACACAGTAAGAGTCAGAATTTTCCAGTAACAACTCCTCAGTATTTCTTGGCATTTCTCTCCTAGGTAAAAGCAAATAAAATGAAAATGAAAGATGGGAGAAAAGGATGCAGGGAACAATAACAGAATGGGGGTTTATAGTATCTGATGTAAATATTCCATCTCAAACCTTTGCTCCTCAGTCAGTCATTTCTGAACACCCTTTCAATACTCCACATTAAGACGGCACACAAGTATAGGTATTCCAACACCTCTGTACCCAACTGCACTCTGCGGATGGCCAAGGTGTGCTTCTATTGCAGCAGGCTTTTACAACAAGGAGAGCCAAGTGAAACACACAATAAACACTCTAGACTTAATATCAGGACATCCTTATGCCTTCAGTCATACTCAGAGATGCACTCATGCAGCCTGGGTTATCTGACCTGTATCACCAGCCAGGTGACTCTAAAACCCTTAGGGACCTCTTATATTTCATTTGCAGCGTCTACACTACACCCAAAGCGTTCAAATCACATCAAGTTTCTGGGCTGGTTTTTAAGACTAAACTGATAAAATGGACATGTGTGCTGTTAAAAATTTCAATAACATGGGGCTTTTTGATAAACAAGCAGATTCACACTTTCCACAAGTCAATCATCTCTCACTAATAAAAATTTAAAGGGAATTCCAATGAATGCCAGCTAACCCCGTATCTTTAAGGATCTTTCCTTTAAAACTTGCAGTTAAAGCACACATAAGCAGATGTAGCAGGTATGGAAATTCTCACACTGGTGCTGAAGGTGCAGGCAGAATGCTCTTCCAAAGAATTCAAGATTATCTTTGATACTTTCTGCAGCAAAACACCACCAGTTAGAACACAGACATTTAATCCTGTGGCTGTCAGCAGAGCTAGGACACAGCTAAATATATTTTGTGGATATGCCCTAAAGCAGTAATCTATATAGGAAGGGGAAATAGTACCACAGGAGGTAGAAGGTATATATGACACCATTATGATTTTGAAGATGTACTGAAATAGGAAGGCGATAATATGAAATCTTGTCACATCAGATCTTTATATAGCTAACCCAGTGGAAGATTCTACGATTCCAAGATGATGTTGCCCAGAACAAGTACGGAAAACATGAATGTTGGCAAGATTTTCCTTCCATCTATATTTCTGGCCTGACACTGTATGGCACTGTTTTCAGCAACACAATGCACTATTTCATACACAAAAAGCAACACTGTCCACTGAAAATTAACATGTGGTAGGAACATTCCTCTGCAAGACATTAGCAATTTAACAATGAGATCCGCAATTATGTCATCTGACCATACCGTTTCTATGGACTTTAAGACAAATCAACTAACTTGCATTTCCAGCATCCCAGCCAGGCCTGCAACTTTTATTCCAGGTTGACAGGCACACGCAACCTGCTAAGAATTAATGAGAAACACTAAACAAATATCAGGGTACACACTGTTGTTAAAGGTGACACTGCTTCGAAGATATATTGTAATGCTGTGTCAGCTTTGTACACCTGAACTTAATTTTTGCCAGTTCATGCAAACTGATATAGCACAAGGATATTCATAGATGTGGCATGATACCATCAGTCATGATAGGCAACCTCACCCATCTAGGGCTGGGAACATTGAAAGAAAATTCAGGGATATACATACGGGCTGCTTAGTTTGTCACTCAACCGAAAAAAAAGGAAAACACATGAATTCTTGGCAGATTGTGGTTAATTATTAACTTTATTTATCATTTTACAAAACAAACTGTAACAATTCATTAAAACAAATATCCAGAATATCCAAACCCACACATTAATAATACTAAAACCCCAAAACTGCAGAACACAGAATTAAGACTCCATTAGGCACATTGTTGCAGTAAGTGGCACCATTTAGAAGATGCAAGACAGCCAAAAACAGTCTTCTATGTTGAGATCCAATATGAGCAAATAGAGCTAGATTAATATAGCAAATTCACATAAATCTGGGCGAAGAATGGAAATCAGGCTTGGTTTTCCATTGCTTTTTTTTTTGGTTTGCTATGACAGAAAATCTTCTGTTTACTAAAACAGAGATTTACGAAGCTGAACACAAACAATAAACAACAATATTGAACAACTCTGTGCTGTTTATCCATGCTTCTCAAAATAACCTGGCCCCCTAACAAACACTGACCTACAGAGAACGGAGTCCTAGCTGTGTTCGATGTGACAGAAATGTTTTGATTAAGAAAAAGCATCAATATACCAATACTCTCATAGGAGATCTCCCAACACACCTTGACTTCTAAGGCTGCCACTGCTGCTTCCTTTTCTGGTCTTACTGAAAATACAGCAAAAAATCAAGCTCTTGAGGTGTTTCAGGTACTACAAATTCTTTTTGCTGTCTATAATTGGGGACCTGCTATTCTGAAGTGGCAGTCAATCTCACTCCTTTTAATTTAAGATTGGACACAAAACACACTGAAGTGCTGGAGTGCATCCAAAGAAGGGCAGCAAAGCTGGTGAAAGGTGTGGAGCACAGGTCTCATGAGGAGCAGCTGAGAGAACTGGGGCTGTTTAGCCTGGAGAATAGGAGGCTCAGGGCAGACCATACCCCTCTCTGCAACTACCTGACAGGAGGATGCAGTGAGATGGGGGTCAGTCTCTTTTCCCAGGTAGCAAGCAACAGGACAACAGGAAATGGCACTGATGATGTTAAAGGTCCCTCCCAACCTGAACGATTCTATGACAATTTCAAACTACCCACAAGTATTTGGATGAATCTTAATTTTTACTATAAGCTATCCTTGTGGTTTAATAGTATATTCTAAATCCTAATCAGATTGAAAAATACATCAATAACATGCAAGAATATGGAGCAAAGGGACTTATGTATTTTCAGAAATGTATCTAGGGGAGGAAATGGGAAATAAAAAACAGGAAGAGGAGGCAGCATTTTTTAATCAATGCTCTTCCATACCCCACTCTTACCTCCCGTATTCCCAAGCCTTTGGACTAAATAAAAGCATAAGATTGCAGTTTCCAAGAAAAGTACCCACTGAAGTCACACACAGCTTGATCCAGCTTGCTTTCAGATCTAAAGTTTATGGCGCTTAAAACTGCCAAGACTTGGTTAAAATGGGTCATCTGCTTACTGTAGTAAGCACGAATTTTGGGTTAAAACTGAAAAGCTCAAACGCTAGGATGCAATCTAAAGCAATAGTTCTGAAACTGCACAGTGGATCCAGTGATGACATCAGCACATGGAAAAAAAGTGGAAAAAAAATATTTGACCAAAATACAGGATGTCAAACCTTTCAAAGAAAGTATTTATTAGCATCTCTGATTAAAAGCAAATGCTTTCAACTAGGAAACTATTTTTCTGTCAGTTCCATTTTCTTCTTCCTGCTTCTCACTAATGACCTCTCTTCATAAGACAGCCAAACAGCCACCTTCATGCCAAGTCACTAACTACAGGCTCATAAACTCTGAATTGGCATCACACAAGACTCAGCAGAGACAGCAATAATCCTTTGAAGGATGTTCTCTCTTTCAACAAAAGGTGTGAAAGCCAACACCAGAAACTTCCACAATGCAAGGCAAGGTTATTTTAATACTGCCTTATCCCTCTGCTAAATAGATAATTTCTAGGAAATGTGAGTGCTCTACTTACCCCAGGGAAAGAAGCAAGGCGCATGCAATGGCAAAAGCTCCTAATAGGGCTGCTGTGGGACAGTACTCAGGCTGGCTTGTATTCTTCCATTGACCTTCTTTTCTTTGGGAAGAGCTTCAGTTTTGAGCCTGCTGTCATGTTATCGTCTTAAAAACAAAGGCTTTCATTCATGGCTGAGATACCCAGGAAACACAACTGTGCCAGGGCACAAGGTCAAGCATGGACTCACACTTCCGTTTCGTAGTTAGTGCTCTCACTGACACAGTTCTGGCCCGTAACAGCCAGCACTGTCCCAGATAAATTCCAGACACAGTTCAGGGAATAGCATGTATCACAGACTGTTCACAGTAGGCTGTTTGGATACGACCATATGCTGCAAAAAGGTTTAGACATCTACATGGGAGCCAGGCTGAATCACTCAATTACAGGACCAGAGAATTGGCCCTAGCCCTGGATGATTTTCAGTGCTAGTACTGACAGATGAGGGCTTAGGGTTTCAGGTGTTACTTCTACAACACACACCAAAAACAAAGAAAAAAAATAAATAATCTATGTAGAAAAGACAACAGATTGATTGAACTCTTATTTTACACATCAAATCTTAATTATGAGAAACTGTGGAGAAAGTGGTCTAAGGAATGACTTACTCAAGCATATATTGCATTTACGAAGCTTTTGCAAACCTGAGCTCTAGAACAAAAACCAAATGCTGGTTGGATAATTTGTTGCCTGATTTGGGGGTACTAATCTTTTACAGTAGAATGATGCAGACAACTCATTTAAAAATTCACAACAGGGTGCTCTGAGATTCTATCTGAATTGGCTGCCTCCAGAGGTTTGGACTACCCTTCATCATCCTGTTCAGTATGCTTCAAACTCAGACGAGTCTTCCTTATTAACAGAAGAAATCCTAAAAGATATAAAAACACTAAATAGTTTTGAGCCATGATAAACCACTGTTATAATATATATAATATATAACATATACAATATATCATAGTTGTGATAAACTACTATGATTAACTGAAAAATCAACTATCTTTCAGTTTCATACCCGGCAGGAAAGATAACCCCCCAAAATTATACGTAAACTAGAGACGGGCTTTAAAATCCCTGAAACACATCGTGGGAAAGTAAAATGAGTCTCTTGGAAAACCAACCTAAACATTTCCAATCCTGCTGCATCTCTTTTGGTAAAGTTGATTGTAGACACACGCTCTCATTTCTTGCTGGGATTCAGCTGCCACCATTTCCCTCTGAATGCAGCCCACAAAAGTACAGAAAACATGCCTGAAGTGAATGTGTGCCACCAGGTCCTCCAATTTACAGTCCAGTATATTGATCACAATATTCATGAATGTACAGAACTGAGCAGTTGTGTACCAGAATATATCCTTAGCTGCCTCAGCTGCACTCACAAGCAAAGGGACAGAGCAGACAGCCAGAGACAATGCCACCCTGAGGGATTCCCATCTGAACAACAGAACAAGTCTGAAGGTAAACTAAGCCTTGGTGCTGAAGAACAGATGCTTGTTGCTTCATTGCTAAAATGTTCCAGCATTGTATTTTTCCTGTTGTCCAATGGGCACTATTACTGTTTTTCCTTCATTGTCCGTGCCAGAGTGAATAAAAAACCCCATGTGTTTTCAAGACTGTAATTCCTGCCTACTAAAAGAGTATTAAAAAAAAGTTTCAGCTACATCCAGAATACTATTTATTCAGCTTTAAAAGTGAGAACACTTAGTGCAGTAAAAGAAAAAACTGAAGGACTTTCAGGCTTATTTCTGTCTTTAGGACCTCTCTTGCAGCATACACTATTAGTATTGCACTATAAAACACACTATTATAATATTACAGTATTATAATCAAATATTGTTTAATGATTAAAAAATAGAAATAAAATTATTCCAGATGTGAAAGTCTTTGACTCTGAAGAACTCAATACCATGTCAATACTGGAAAGACCACAGGACTTAATCATAGTTGCAGATTTTGTGTTCACTTCAGTACTACTGGAGCTAAAAATGCTGGATTCAGAGTAGTCTCACAAAATGTCTGAGATACCTTATATAGTCTGGGTCTTCCTCACACTGAATCGCTTACATCACCAGTTGAACTCACTCAGCATTTTCCAGGTACCCTTTCTTCATACGTGCCCCTGGATGCTTTCTTTTTCTAGCTCTAGTCCTGTAATCCATACCTAGACAGCAGCTTCCTTAACAATGTGAACCCTATACACTTCCATAAGCAAATATAATAATCCATAGTTGCACAACTTCACAACACCATTCTGATATAAATTTCTTCTATGTGAATGTCATACTACAATTTCCAGTCCAGTCAGTTTTTCACAGGACAGTCCATGATAAAATGCCCCACAGCCTTTTATAATAGACCATAAAGAAAGATGTAAGTACTTGCTCTTGGATTTAAGTGGTAGCACAGTGCTCCCACAGTAGCAATTCCATTTCTTAAAAGCATAATGGAGTCCAACTTCAGTATACTAAGTTGTATCAAACTCAGATTTGTCAATAATACATAACTTCATGTCCAAAGCTAATACTTTTTTAAGAAGCCATATACAGTATTAGTTTCCTAAACATAAGAGCCTTTTCTAAGACTTGAGGATGAATCACTGTTGGAGAACTTCAAGCTGGAAACAAAGCACAATTTTTCCCCCAGCACAGGAAAGGACAGCTAACAAGAACTGTAGTTCATCCACGGGATACTAGACCCAAGGTAGGAATTACCGGGAGAACCTTTTTGTGTGTGTGTGTGTGATCAGCAGATGTATGAATTTCCTCTGACCTGGAAGAAAAACTCAAACAAAATAGCTATCAACTTACAAGTCCCTGAAATACCACAAGAAAAAGGAAATAAAAAGGCAGGAAGAAATATCACTGTTCATGTCTTGAGCTACTAATATGTCACTATTCATATGCTGCAGCATTGACTTACATGTTGGTTGGAGACGTAACTTGAAGGGCACATGTTCCTCTAGTAGAGACATTTCAGGAGAACTGACATCAGCAAACTGAGCTGCTGGTGGTGCAGCCACTGCTGCAGATGGTGAGTCCGCGGCAGCTTTGCTGCCTATCCTGCCTAAGCTAAGGCTCTGAGAAGTAAACACTGCCTCTTGACAAGTTGGCTTGAGCATGCATGTTCGGCCACCACCCCAAGGACAGAGGAAGGGCTCTTGTTCAAAAGCAACATTCACCTCTCCTACAGTTTAATTCTGCCTATTTCTTCTGCAAAGTCTTTGAGCCAACTCTGGATTTCAGAGCTCCTTTGCTTCCATTCAAAGACTTACTGCATGCCTCTCTTATTATTCTCCCAACCAATTATATGGGTCTGAATTTGCTCCATTTTTAAATCTGGTTCAGTTGGAAGCCAGAGATCACCAGATACTGCAACTGGAAAGGCAAAATGCGTTAAAATAAGTCTCAAGGTACATAAAACAGTTTTACTTTATTCACTGTGTATTCTGAGGTACCAAAGGTCATTATGGTTAATTGTTCCAACCCAAAAGACGCTGTAAATTCAGCAACAGCAGCATGTAATTCATTTCATGTGGCTGAGTAGAAACACGCATATCACAAAACTAACTGGAATAAAGGTACCTGTTAAGTCTGTTTAATAGCAAAAGCATTGGTGACTCATTAGCAAGGGTGTGAGTCAGTTTAAAAGCCAAAACGCCACTAAGAAGCAATAAATAAAATGGGATTGAAATTATCTTCTTGTACCAGACAGTTGAGACTGAGCATCAAGAAATGCCGCACACCCTGATATGATTTAGAAGACCTCCTAGTGATAGTGATCTATCCCTTCTCCTTCCTGACCTCAGCTGTTATTTGAGGAACGGGGAGCATGGTGGGGAAGGGGCTTGCACATCTGAGCCACAAAGCTGAGCAAAAAATCCATGACTCAGAATGTGGGTAACCTGTGCAGGCCTATCCTTAAGGGAACTGCTGCCTCCCATAACATTCCCTTAAGTGGGAAGATTTGAGGAGTCAGTGTGTGAGGTTCTTCCTTCTCGATCTCTGTAGTCCTTTACATCTTTGAATATCCCAAAACACACACACTGCATGTAACAAAAAAAATGACATCTGTGTACTGATTTTTACAATTTAGAAAGCAACTTCCTTAAATATCACCAAAAATAAACCACTGCCTCAAGAGATGTTGTCACAGCTAAATCCTGAGGTTTTCTAATGTGTCACATTTAGCCTTTAACGGAATACATAGCCCTGTCCTGTCCGTTTTTATGCCTAGATTTTAGTTACTCCATCAAAGTGAGAATAACTTCTTATCCTCCTCAGACCACAGCAGAGGGTACAAACAAGAATTCTGCACTAGGCTTTCAGACAGCTCCTTTTGCTGCACCAACAATCAGAAGTTTCTTTCATTATTCAAATCTTATGAAATGCAGCAACAGAGGCCTAAACCACCATAAATGCGGGCTAGATCAAGCTCCTTGCAGCTACTACGTTTTCATAGAGCCTAATGAGGCAAACAAAGCATGGGAAAACAGTGATCTTTCAGACCAAGTTCAGTAGACGCCAGGTACAGTGAGGAAAACACCATCACAGATAGTAAAAGGAAGGGGAAAACAGAAATGCAAAACAAGTCATAATGGGATTCCATGATCCTGAACAGAATCTTTCATTTCACGTCTTGATCACCGTGATGCACAACCAAATTCCTAAGTCCTACACCATTTATACCTTTTCCATACAATGTTAATAAAGAGATAACTATCACTTGGCCTCTCCCATTCTTTTTTCGACATTTTGAAAATCCAGAAAAGAAAAAAAATCTTCTCATCCATCCCTCAACTGCCTCTTTTTCCCCATAAAAGAATGGCTTGAACACGGACTCTGGAAAACAGCCCAGTTGGATCTAGATTTTCCATATGCCTGAGCTGCAAACTCAGCCCTGGAAAACAGGAGAGGGGCATTTTTGTCTTTGGCTGGTGACAACAGTACCTGGCCTATGAACCACTTTTATTAAGGCAATACTAAAAAAACACAGAACAGCTCCAGCCTTGCTCTTTCTTCCTTGCTTTTTCCTCTTCCTGCCTTACAGCAAAAGGTAAAGAGAAACAGACTCAAAACGTCTTCCAGAAAATGGGTACCTAGATCTCCTTGCATTTAGGAGGAAAGGCAACTGCTGTAATTCCCATTTTCTCACTGTCATTCAAAGGCACCAGGTATATTGAACACAAGCACCTTAGAAGCCTTGGGCTTTTAAGGTGATTGCACCTGTATGACTGCAGACAGGAGGCCCCTCTCCATGACACGTGGCTGCTGACAACTCACTGCAAGCATATCAAATGTACCCTTTACCAAAACACTTACATTCCTCTGCTGACAGGCACTATCTCATGGAAAGAAAAGTAGATTCTCTCCTTGTTATCTGGCTAGTTTGATTTTTAAAGCAGATTCTCAAATATTATAAGACTTCAAACCCTCCTGCCTATCAGCAAACTAGGGTTACCACTGTATCCTGCAGCGTGGAACTCCTACCTACTTATATCAACCTGATTTCAGGTCTTGGAATCCAGTGTTGCCATCTCAGCACCAGCAATCAATATCTTTACCCTGAAGGCAACCAAGAACACTCCTTCAGACAGAATGTGGGTGATACTACTCTGTTTCTGAGGCTGTGGTACAGAATCAAGCTAAATTTGAGGACCTCCAACCTCATACTGTAGAAATTTAAGAACATCATCACCCAAAATTCTTTAAGATCTACAATTCAATGAAGCACAGAGGAAGTATACAGAATGAGAACCAGATCTCACCAATTCTGCTGTTCCGCATCTAATGACTTGACAATGGCAAACCTATAGTGAAGCATCATTTAAAACGAAAATGCTTTTAAGATCCCTAGCCTTTTACACAGTAATCTGAAAGAAAGACTGCTGATCCCTTAACACTGACTCTCTTTTTTATACAATGAAGATGTCAAAGATTTGGTTTTGCCATGCAGGAGACAGATACGCTCAGTCCTCGTGTGACAACTTGGTTCAAGTTAAACTGGCAATAGCAATGAGAGTGAAGCACATGCTTAAAATGCTTTGCTGAATTGGGACCATACTTTACATAACTTTCTCTTGCAAAAACTATGTCCAGCTGCTCACTGAACAGTCAGGAAGCAATGTGGATACGGAGGTTCTTCCATATTTAAAAGCAGTGTTCATACCCCAAAAAATACAGTCCAGCTTCCCCTTTTATAGAGAGGAAAAGAAAGCCTGGTGGTTGGGAAAGAATTAATAGCATGAGGCTAAACATTCAACTGAGGACCACAGCCACCAAACAGCTTTCATAAGATCTCACTGCGGGTGGTTCTTCAACGCCAAGGTATCTGGTGACTGCTTTCTAGTTTAGTCAGGAGATTCATTACTTCATTACTGCCATGAAGCTTCAAAAAAAGGGCAATATTTAAGTGCATGATTACTCTCAAAACAGGTTTCAATAAAAATAATGAAAGATCTCATCAACATTCAAGATATGTTCATATCTAAAATTGGCGTTAATAAGTAATCAAACAAAGTAATTTTCAAAGCCATTCCATTCTGTTCATTTCCCTGCTCCTGACAGAACCAAAGCATTTATTTTTCCACAGGTATAAACAGGCACATACTTCTATCATACAGAAGCAAAACTATGAATTCTTTAATTGACAGTCACATAGCTGAGTGATGATCATAATGACAGTATTAAAATCATTACAAGCAACCTTACCACGCTTCAATTCTAGATCATTTACATAAGATGTATATTTTCTGCCATTATCAAGTTTTGCATACAAAAACAGTAACACTATTTTAAGGGAAATGGCTTCAAAATGAAGTATCTGTTTCATGCACTGTGCTTTGTCTCCCATGTTGCATGTATTTGTTGACTATCACTAATGTGCAAGTGGCATACTTAAAACCAAAATTTAGAATCTTGCTGTTACACAGGATCTCAGCTGGAGAGGCACTGACAGCAGGTATGAACACACTGCAGGAGAGGCTGAGCACGTCATCCCCAGAACCATGCGGAGTGTGAAATCCAGGAGAAATGTACTGGGAAGCACAAAATAAGTTATCAGTGAAAAGGTCAAGACTTAAGGGTGTATCACAGAATGGCTGACGCTTGAAGAAGCCTTTAGAGGACATCTTGTTCAAATCCCTTCTCAAGCAGGGCTACCTAGATAAGGGTGCGCAGAACCACGTCCAGACAGCTCCTGAGAATCTCCAGGGACAGAGTCCACAATCTTCCTTTGCAACCTATGGTAGCACCTCACAGTAAATAATTATTTCTTATATTCAGACAGTGTAGTTATATAAAACATTTTATTCAGCAGCAAAACTGGATTGAGATGTTTCTATATAAAGGTCCCTTCCCAATGCATCCATCTTTTCCTCCATCCATGCTGTTCAGATCCCTGTTCTCCATGAGGTGCAGTTATCTACGAAGCTATCCTGTGTAGCATCCTGCTGATTTGATCCAACTTTAAAAAGCCACCAAAAAAAAATCTAAAAGACAAAAATCCACCCACAAGATTTTCTTCCTCTTCTTAGTATTTTTTATTCTTTTTGTTTTGCTTTTTTTGTCTGTAAACCCATGCATCGCTGAAATCACAACCCACATGCAAACAACAGCACAGCAGCAGGGACATCGGATAGGACTATTAAAAACCAGCTTCAGCCCACATCATGTAGCACCCTCAGTACTGTTGTTTCAAGTGGGGCTCCTCAGGGAGCTGTACTTTGTGGGCACTCAAATTAACACCGAAGCCTAAACTGAGCGTAGCACTTGCACTGAACAGAGAAGAGGTGCAGGATATAGCAATCACACAACCCCCCGACTCTTCCCCTGGATACAGACCATGCTTGAAAACACGTGCAAGTAGCATGACTCTGCCTCAGCTGGCGCTGAACCCGACAGAGATAGGAAGTTCTTACAAGCCAAGAAGGCAGCCTCTTATTTGTTTCTTCTTTTCCATATACAAGTGAGAAAGGAGACACAGTTCAGTATTTGGGGGATTTTTTATGGCTCTACTGCATGCAGCACATTGTGCTAAAATGACAGTGCCTGGGAGGGGCTGGGTGGGAGCTGGAATCTTTATATAGAACTGAGAGCAGTAATTCAGCCACTGACAGTCACATGAATACAGCCCTGCTGCACACAAACAGTATCTTTCTCTGGTGTTAGGCTATTAGGCAGATAAGGCTCCACTTCAGATTTAAAAGACTTAAACTGACAAATGATCTTGTTTTTCTTCACCCAGCTAACAGTGGCACAGGGGAGGAATCCCAGCACTTTCCTCTGCTTATAAAACAGGTGTAGTCATAAATATGCAAAGATGATTTGAAGATGTAGTTTCTTATCCATGCTTTATGCCTCAACAATTTAAATACCTTTCATCATGTCGACAGCATTGCCAGCTCTCTGCAAACAGTCCTTATAATTTTAGGCTCTATAGGCTGTATTTTTGTTTAGTGTGAGTTTCATGTGAATAACAAAACCACAATGAATGGAGTTATTATTAAGATAAATGCATTTTTAGATGAAAAATAAATGTCACGACTTATCTCCAGATCAGATTTCAAAAATTTGATGATGCAGCACATTTCTCCATAAATGCATCACACTGAATGGAGAGTATTCTAATCAGCTCTAAGCAAACATGATAAAGTAGAAGAAAACAGCAATAACCAAAAAAGCAAACATCAAGCATGATTAGCAGAACACATATAGCTCTGCTAGTGTCTCTACGGCCTGAGTTTCAGTAGTTAGCAAGCTTGTTACTCCAAGGAAAGAATTTTAAACCAACTTAAGGATAAAAGATTTCCATTTTTAGCATGTTGGTCCTGCCATTTCTCATAAGCAGTCTTTCACATGTGAAAAAAGCTACTGCAAAAGGAAGCATCACATGAATTATCTACAACGTGATTCTGCACACAAGTCTGCTGTTTAAGAGGACTCCTGGAAAGACAAATGACTGAGGCACAGAAATACACAGAGCACGATGGCGGACTGGCCCTGACCTGCCATACCAAGGACAGATGCCTTTGGAGAGAAGCCTCAAAGGTCTGATTTTAACAGTGGAAAAAAGGAGGGGAGGGAGAGGGAACAGAGACAGAGAAAAGTTAAAAATTAAAGCAAAAGGAACACACACTGTCTTTCTCTTTCTCTGTCACACAGAAAAAAGTAATACCAACCATGTGTTACCTTTCACAGGACACCAGAAATGCTACAGAGCTTCTGCAATCACTAGCTGCTTCCAGAAACTGCTAACAACTTCTCTAAATATGGTCTGGTTTCCCAGTCCTGAATGGGGTCCCTGCCTTCCCACTGGGAGCACATCTTGGCCTGTTGATCCATATATGTAAATGCTCTGCCTGAAACACAAAATGTTCCCTCACAAAAAGAAGAAGAGAAAAAGTATCTGGGTTTTTTCTACCGTACACCCTGGCACAGGTCCTTAAATAATCAGAGATTGTTTCTGACTATTCACAGACATAGCTTTAAGTGGAAGTACACCCAGTAGTGAACTCCTGATGCCAACATAGTTTTTGCCATTTATTTTTAGGTGAACTGGACTTCACTCCAAGCAAAAAAATACATACAAGAATATATTTTGGCAAGATTTATACTCCTTCCATATTTGAGCCCTGGAAATGAAGCTTCAGCTTTTACATTGAGAGTACCCCCAGACTTGTAATTCAGGGGGACTTCAGCCACCCCCTTCACTGTAATTCCAATTGTAATTTTATCGTAATTCCTACGGTACACCAGTAGGAGCCCAGCTCTGGATGTGTGGCTGCTTTATCATTCTTGCTGCACTCAGAGGCAGAATGAAGAAACTGACCCAGTCCACCGCAACAGTCATGTAGTATTTGCAAAAGGAGCCTGGAGGAAAAGAGATGCCACAGTATTTCAGAAGGGTACGGTTACCTAAGACACCTTTCTCTCCCCTAACCCTAACATACCCACGTGAACAATTTTTGATGAAGCAGCACACATAACATGATTCATTATTATTTAAATAAGACGTTTCAGTAGCGTCTATCAGGTATCATTTTCAAACTGGTACTTTTCACAAGGCCACCACTGGCAAACAACCTTGTGTCTAAGAATTCAGGGGAGACTTCTTCAGGCATCTCAGTTAGAGCAGCTTTATGACAGAAGTAAGAAGCCTGAATAAAATTTAGATCACGAAGCTGTTCATGTTAAAAAAAGCCAACTCTAAAGAAGAGCTGGCTTCTTGCTTCCCAATTTCAGTCTAATACAGTCCTAGATATGCAACTTGCTTCAGTCATAAAAGTACAGAGGAACAAGTTGGCATATGAGGCCTGAAGTTATTTCTAGTATATCCTGAAGCAGAATGGCTCATAAAGGAAGTTAAATCTGCAACTACATTTATTATTTACCAGGAGTAACCAATTACAATCATGAACAGCCAAAGTGCATCTCTGAAGCAACGTACATATGCAATGTGACATTTTGAATGATGTGTAACAGACCTAACCCTGCAGGTGACATTTTCCAGTCAAAATGCACAAAAAAGCATTTTGCAGGCCACCACAGCCAGACCACCGCCTAGGAATGACTAACAAACAGCATTATACAGTAAGGACTGCAGACTGAAATTCTTTATATTTCAGAGATGCTGCTGTCTTTGCTTGATCTTCAGGACAGAAAAAAAAACAGTGTATTTCTCGAATGGCACAAAGAGCTGGTGCATGAACTAACTCAGATTCCTCCCAGAAGGAAAAAACTGGTACTGACAAGAAAGAGCCCAGGCTTCCCACACCTATTGTTCTAAAAGTATACAATGGAGTGAGAACTATTACAGACTAGGTTACCAAAAGGATTAATCTTCAGAAGAAGTGAATGCTTTCTTACTCTTTATCCAAATTATTAAAAGGACAGTACCTTTATGTAAAAGCCAATTATCAAACTACATATAATAAATTCTAAAGGAGCCTTTAAAAATGTTTTTGTTCTGCCACTTCATGATTATACAGAATTCCCCTGAGCTACAAGCAAATATATGAGTAGTCAGTATTTAAGCAAGTATTATCAGAGCGTCTGTATTTGATATCCTCTCAAACTGCAATGTATGCACATCCTTACAGTGTTCAATATTGATTTAAAACAAATTACTACTTCAAGTAAATGTCAAGTCATCACTAGTAAACCACTGAAAACATACTAAGCCTGAAATTCTCAACTGTTGCAGTGTTTTTTTGAAGTTACCAGGAAAAAGTGCACTATAATATTGGGCTAAAACATTTAAAAATGCCATTACAAAAGTGCTTATTGCACTTAAATCAGTGTATTTCTAGTCAAGGGAGGATATCTACATACAGACTTCTTACATTCAGCAAGAAGCCATCTATCAAGCCTACTAGTGGGTACACTTTTTTATAAAGCTGTTGAGTCTCCTTCCCTATGCAAGTGTTTCAAGTGTTTGTGTAGCCTAATTAATATTTGTCTTTTCTCCAATCTGGATTTTTCTTATTACCTTTCCTAGGAGTGGGATCATCTCATGTTTTTGGCTGCTAACACTGCACTAACTTTGCACTATGAGAAAGTATTCCTCCTTCCCCAACACAAGGTTTGCAGATAATCAAAATAAACTCCCCATCTTTCTCCTGGTTAACGATGTTTATTAGGGCTGCTTTAATCCCCAGTGCCCATGTCTCTACTCTGCGTTGCTCTTCCAAGATCTCTTCTGAGCTGCTCTGTCAAACTGAGTCTGTGGCATGGATACTCACATGACTGAAGTCAGAGTTTGTAACAGATGTAGACAAAACCTTGTGACTGGAATGTGTCAAATGCTTTAGCAGCATAAAATTCATAAACATAAAATGCGAGACTTCTTTCTAATCATCATTAAAAAAAAAAAAAACACACACACAAAAAAAAAAAAACACCCCCAAAATCTTTAAATTTAATTCCTGCTGGCCCCATCCTTGTTGCTCATCACAACAAACCAACTTTCTCCATTACAGCATGGCGCTGATTA
Organism: Psilopsiagon aymara; assembly: GCA_024733675.1. Taxonomy (NCBI): domain Eukaryota; kingdom Metazoa; phylum Chordata; class Aves; order Psittaciformes; family Psittacidae; genus Psilopsiagon; species Psilopsiagon aymara. The sequence goes on along the minus strand of JANRGW010041887.1, from coordinate 8,551 downwards.
AAGTAAAGCCAATTAAAAGTAAAGCAAATCTGTCATTTTCCCCTTGAACTAAAAGTCCAATGGTACTTTTTCCTGAAACAAAACAAGTTAACACCCATTTCGCAACTATTAGTAAAACCCACACCGTCTTCCAAACGAGCTATTCTTGGGGTTTTCATGGACTAAAATACGGCACACGAACTGGACTCTTCCAGCAAATTCAGCAAAGGGGTTTGCTACAGTCATCATTCAGGAAAGAACAGGGATGTTTCTGCATTCTGCTGTTTCACTAGATAACTGTTGTTTGCTCATCCTCAGGCATCTGTCAATGAAGTCTAGTATCTAAAACACCATTTTCATTTTAAGATTCTTTACCAAAGTCAGACTGTTCTCATGTCATCACAACGCCATCATTTAATTTCATCAGGAATTTACTGAAAATATTACCCTGCTACTTTAATGGGACAATATTTTTCAACAAGGAGAAGAGAAGCATGGCATAAAAAATGCTTGATTTTGGTCATTCTCTTGGCAATTATTACAATGAAAAATACAAGTTAATATGACTAAGGGTATCCCCTCAAAAAAAAGGGTAGTTTTATTATTTGCTACGACCTTGAGGCACGTAGCTTTATAAGACTGTCGTTACAGACTATATTTATTCCTTTCATAAGGAAACTTTCTTCGCAATATCAGAACGATTCCGTAATGAGATACTACAGTCCCAAAGATTGATTTGGTTTATTTTCACATGGAATTATAATAGATGCAACAGCCCTGTAATCATCCTGCTAATACTGCGTAACTCTATCTGGAGGGCCCACTGGCCTGCTTTCTGTGAAGAGATTGTTGCTAGGCTCTCTTTATTTTGCCAGGCTGTTTATGGACACATGGACATCCACACCCCAAGAAAATAAGAGCTAGCGCACTTCACTCGGGTCTCTAAGCCAACCAAAAGTCTCTAAACTTTTGCTAATGTAGACAGACTTTCAACCACCAGCCGACCAATGAAAATGAGGGCTCCATTTCTTACAGCTCAGTATTTGCCACAGAGCTCATTATGAAACACTTTTCTGGCTTCTGAACAGCTCCTACCAGACCACACGTACAAGATTTCTCTTTATATTTTAATCTTACATACAGATCAAGCCAAGATTCGAATGAAGAGACTACAGATGCCATGGTTAGTGTGGAGGCATGGTTTCTGGATCCAGGGAGAAATAGGATCAAACACAGGTGTTAACACCCATTTTTACCTTCACAGAAGCTGGCAACATTTGAAGAATCTCTTCTTCCCCACAACTGTCACCATTCTGCAGACCCAGTCGTACACATAAAACCAAACCCCACCTCAGGCATCCTACAAGATGGCATATTGATCCAGTTCAGCCTTTGGAAATCAAACGCCCCTTCAGAAGTCACAGGAAATACCTTCCCTTACACATTATTAAGATACTTTATCAGAAATCTTTCTTTCTGTAATCATTCAACCATTTCACGTGATACTCTTAAAAAAAGGTCATTGAGACCAGACATCATATACTTTCCAATGTTAACTTCTGCTGTAAAATAATGTGACAATTATCCACACCCCAGCACTTAATCCTGCTCTAAGGACTGCAGGTTATGTGTCAAATAAGACTATGTCTATCACACTGCCAAGAAACAGCAACTGACTCTATCCTCAGAAAAGGGACTACAAGAAACACCACAGCATGACTTTGTCCATTCCCCGAGAGCAGAAAATCATGATGTCCCAAATATGTTTTATACGTGTTTTAAAGTTATCTTTAATCCCAGCGATAAATACTGACTAGCAATTAGAAGCCCTAGCTAAGATTACTGAAAAAAACTCAACTGATTTACACACACCTAAAATGAGCAATTCCCAGATGCATTCCACCAAGTGGAATTAAATTAAACCGGTGCCAGTTTTTTAATGCATGCTTCCCCAAGTAATACAAGAAAAGACCAGAAATAGTCCTGCAGAGAGCAATCATGTTTTGGAAATGCCCCCCACATCACCACAGTCAAGGAGAGAATCAGGGCCACCAGAAAAGGCTCTCAGCAAGCCAGAAAAAGACCGCTGCATGCAAATCCTGCAGCTGGGGCTACTGACTGAGGAGGTGCTCAGGAAGAAAGGGGGGAAAAAAAAGGAGGTGGGGGAGGAGAGAAGGCAGAATGGGATCATCAGGAGTTTGGCAAAATGAAGCTCACCCACCGGGAAGGCAGGGGAATGTACATGCATAATTTTACATGGATTAAGAGTTTGTGTCAAATCTGCGATGTGCTGTGGTGAATTCCTACACTGCAGTGAGTCATCTTGTCTGACAGTTGCCGGGGAATTAAAGCAGTTATTTTTAAAAAATTATATGTCCTGCTTGACGCGTTATACAAATAGCCTCTTAAAAAATTAAAATGCAGTCAATGCATTTTTAAGTATAGAAGAGCTATGGTACATTTAGGATTCTCTGTACCACACCACAAACATCCATTCTGAGCTATGAAAACCTAAAGGAGTCTATTGATGTCCCTTCAGAGAAACATCGATCTTTCTGCTGCTCCCAATCCAAATCCTGCATCAAAAATTACCTTATTACAACTGCCTTCTATAGAGCATGAAAATATTTTTCCCTGAGAAAAACTGAACACCATGGAAAAAGGTGCGCTGAAGTCCAATATTTGGCTTGCTAGAATAAAGGCTATTTGAATCGAAACATCAGCATTCCCCTTAAAATGGGGAAACAAATGCAGGACAATACCCTTCTGGAGAAATGCAGCTTGCTGACTCACAACCATAGGTGTACATCGCACAGCTGGTTTGGCAAGGGGAAGCAGGGCTGGCTTGTGCTCCTGCACTGTACAGCAGAATCATGCAGATGTACCCTGAAGTTGCAAAGGGCAGCTCCTTCCAGTGCATGTTCTCATTAGGAATACACTGCTTACTTCCTGTTTTGCCTATAAAACTGACACCCTGTTGGCAATTTTCACACATCCTTGGGAGGAGTTTTTCAAGTATGTCTGTTGTGTAATACAGTAAAGATCATCTGAATGATCTATTAAGTGTAACCCCTGGGCATCAATGCTGCTCAACATCAGCTGGCAATAAAGGTATATTTACAGCATGCCTTCGGGACAGCTGTTCTGGGAACATCCTGGAGATTTGCATAGCCTATTTACAAGGCATTGAATGTGCTTCTACTGAGTGACAAAGAATTCTTTCGACACACCATCACCCATTAAAAGCCTTTAGGTCCAAATAGCACAACAAAGTGAAGTAGGTAAATAATAGATAAATAAATAAACTTCTTTCAAATTCCAGTGCTTTAAAACACGAAGTTATTCACTCATGAGTGAATTTAACCTTAATCGAGCTACTGCTCCTCTTCAACTTGAGCACCATCTGAGAAACAAAACAGCTGATGAGAGAAGCTTCACCTTACAATGAAAGAAAATCTGTTGCCAGAGCTCTTGATTTTATCATAAATCCTATGGTATTTGGTATATTTTCTTTAAGCCTTAGATCTTGTACATAACTTACATGAAAATTTCAGCTGTGTGTATTTGAGCAAATAAGTCCTCTTTTTGACAGAAAAAGAAGTGAAAACACAAACCAACTGCACTCTCATGGCTCAAAAAACCAAGAAGCAAATGTGAGTATCAAATTTCTTAGTTCATTTCTCACTTAAATTCAGAAAGTATTAACACTCTGTCACTGTGCAGGTGATACCCACTTGCTAAGCAGAGCAGTATCTCTCAAGGAGTGAATTAAAAGGATGACTATGTGTCCCCAAATCACAGAGGTGTGCTAGTTATTGAAATTTTCATGCTTCGAAACCTCCCCATGGGTTAATAGTCAGCTGGCAAATGTTATGGAGAAATAACAACTAGAGGAGCTAACTACAGTTCTCTGGCCCCAACCCAGGGACTACATGCGGACAACAAAAGACAGAACTCATACCTAATAAAACAAAACCTGAGCAGTCAATGACCCGATCCACCCAACCAATATTACTGAATATAATCGAGCCAGTTGTTACAACGAAAGCTGAGGACCAAATTAATTAGCTGAGTGCACATCCAGTGCCTTTGGGAGTAAGTAATCACTCATTACAGATCTGCTGACACCTTTCTGAAAGCATTCTTTGGAGGAAAGTTCAGACTTCTTTTAAAAAAACCCTGCTATGTCTCATAAGTTTAAAATGGAAGAGGACTGGAAGTACAGCATGGAATATAGGGAGAACAGCTTCTGAGCAGGCTGGTTTTCACATTTTCCATGCGGTGCCTGTGGTTCTTTAAGTGTTTCTGCTATTTTATCTGACACTTGGATAAAATACTGGAAGAACTATAAAGCATCTTTTCCCAATTAGTTTTGGCTCAGGAAGTAATTGGAAGGGCAATATAACCTATAGCCTTAAATTGAGAGGGAAATGAGAAAATATGGGGGGGTGAGCTCTTTTCTTTAAAACTCTGTGTTTTTAAGAATGGAGGGGTTGCAGAATTACTTTTTTTTTTTTTTTTTTCGTAAGACTGCGCATTTCTGGACTCTGAGTTTTATTAAAAAAAAAGAAGTTCTTCAGTTAACAAGCCCCGAGCTATTCCAAAAAAACAAGATGATTCATCTATTTCCACCCAGTGCAATTTCATCTATCGTTAGCAAACTAAAGCCTCATAAAATTCTAAGCAGCCCTGAAGAACAGCTACTGCAGAGTGACATGTTGATTGCATCAGCCTAGGAGGGCTATAGTTTTGAGCACTGCAAGCTTTAGGACACCCAGTTGGAACCACTAGTGTCAAAGAACACATACGTAACATGCTATTACTGGGCAGATTCACTCAAACACAGCAAAACAAGTATCTTCAGAATATGTGCTGGTATAAGAATGATTCTATAACTTCCAATTTTCATAAAATTTAAACAGTTCCTGTGCCCCCATGTTCTGAGAAACACTGAAACAATTTCCTCTTCCCAAAATGAAGTGAAAACACCATCAAGAAGTGTGCTATTGATGCTTTAAGCTGAATGTAAAATTACCTGCCAACACATCAACGTGGAAGTCATTCTTGGCACTCATCACTGTGCTAAGCTACCTGCCCATCACTCACTCCCTGCATGGGGCAGTCAACCAGCACGCAGGCACAGAGGACACTGGTAAGCATTTCTGATTCTGACTGCTCTTCACCTTCTGAATTATAAGAATGAAACTAACGAAATCTAAAATAGTTATTCTCATTTGCATCCACAGTACCTTTTAAATAGCTATGTTTACAACAAGAAAGCCCATTCCGACCACAACAAAGGGGAGGCAGAAGGCATGTGGTTTGCCCACAGTAACCAGGGGTTTTAGGATTGCCACAGTGAGGCTCCTAGCAGAACACCGAGTAAACACCTTCGGGACGCAGCGCTCCTTCCTCTGAACCAACGAGCAGTGCAGAACAGCCAAAACACTCGCAGAAAGAGGAGAACAGAAAGGCAGTTTGCCCTATCATGAAAAGAGCACGTGTTACCTATCCAGCAGCCACTTCCTGAGGTTCCCCTGCCAGCAGCCCGGCCGCGAGTGAGGCCATACCTAGTGCACAGCTGAACAAGGAACTCAGATGTGGCTACGAGGAGGGGAGAAATACCACGGCCAAATTTAAATGTATGCTGACTACCAGTGTGGACTGTCATTACAACGTCTGCACAGAGCCCGCTGTGCTAGTGACACAGTAACTAGTGGTCTGGTCGCACAGACACCAGCTATTTTATGCTCAATTTTAAGATGCATTGCGTGGGTAGGACCTGCATTATTACACAAGACACTTCCAAGAGTGAGGAAGGAGACAGCTTTAGCTCACAGCCAAGAAACAATCACGCAATAATCCCGCCCATGCTCCTCTTTTCCACAAAGCAGTAGCCTCCTTTCAGAAGCTGTTCCTAAAGCTACACTGTCCGTACCAGCTTTTGGCACCTGAAAACTTGTCTGCTTGGGTATAAGTGGCAGCTGTAAGACCCACAGGGGCACCAGAACTAAAGAACTCCCACTCACTAATGGTACAAACATTCAATTAGGGCACCCGGTATTTGAAAAAACATTTTTCTCACAAGTCTGACTCAGAAAAGCACTTTAAAAAAGGGGCACAACTTACAGCAGTCACTCAGCTCCCAATGTTATCAATGAGACCCAAAAACAGGCTTAAGCACGCAGCTGCCTGTCTGCTGCCTTCAACAGTTTCTGGCTTCACAAAGGCAGCAAAGACACCTTAACACATCACAAGCATGACATGTGTTAAAACCTCAGTCTTGTGAGCTGTTGTGTACACGTGGATCTCAGTGAATGTTGCAGATTGGCTCATTACAGCCAAGTTAAGCATATAAACAAGGTGCTGCACATTCAGGGCATGAAGATGCACAAAGTTGCCTTAAAAACCATCTAACTCAGAGCTGGCACAATCAGAGTATGATCAGCCTTCTACAGCACAACAAAACTGCAAATTACTGATCCCACGATCTGCAGGGATTAGTTCTGCAACACACTAGGAGTTACAGCATGGGTGCCTAAAGGCAGGAGCAGTGAATCATTTCATCTTCTCTGGCACTGAGCATCATGCACTTGACTAAGAACACACCAAGAGTGGCTTGGGCGAAGACACTAAAACTGGGATTCTGACCCTTTCTCCACCCACATCCCCATTCCGACTCATCTTCATTTAGGCTGCCACAGTCAGAAAATTCGAGCCATTCCATCTGCTGGGTGTAACATCAGTGGCACAGAAGGAAAGATATTGTCAGGGGGCTAAATTCATTCCAGCTCTAGCTGCAGGGAAGTTACAGCAGTGCAGATACAGATGTCCAATTGCAAACCACATCCCACTTCCTCAGAGCCTTCTTGGATTATGCTACAGCAACAGAAAGTGCATCGTAAAACTGTATTACAACTTTAGTATACTGAATTAGCATATTTCCTATTGAAGGTCTATGCCAGCTTGATTTTGGTCTTCTGCAAGCACTTACTATTACTGGGCAGATTCACTCAAACACAGCAAAACAAGTATCTTCAGAATATGTGCTGGTATAAGAATGATTCTATAACTTCCAATTTTCATAAAAATTTAAACAGTTCCTGTGCCCTCAGCTGCTTTAATTAGTATCTCATTGGTGTGTAGACAATGATCTGATACACACCAAGAAGCGCTTTCTGCATAAAGCAAGAACGTTACGTATACCATGATACAAACAGTCCTTCCTCCCACCCTCAGTACCATAGATAAGGGCCAATCGACTGGCAGTACATCACAGACAGGCAGTGTTGTATTTAACTCCTCTTATTTCAGGTTTTCAGGGCACCCTCGGGGAGAGGGAGGCACAGAAATGAGAGCCACAAGCAATTCCAGTAGCTCATTCTCCTCTTCACCCTCAAAGCGTTAAAAGGAAAATACAATGTCAACATCAGCTCCTCCCTGCTGATGAAACTGGCTTGAGCGCATTTTAGTTTCTGGCTTGGAGCCCTTACAAACCGTTACAGAAAGACAGAAAGAGAGCTCGATATATCGACCACTTCTAATAACTAATTTGGGTCGCTATGGGTCATTCGCCCCTTCTGTTAAGTGCTGTTAAGAGGCTACTCTGTGAATGAACGCTGATATTTGGTGAGGTTTATTAAGAAAAGGGGGCAGCTAATAGCAGATTTGCATTTCAGGAAAGAGCCAGCCCTACTATCAGTATATAAAAATACTCCCCACTCTTCCTCAGGGAGGACCACGTTACATCTGACACACGAAAATCGTCTCCAAGACTGATGGTGGGCGCTCAACCCACGCCCACCCCCCCCAAGAGAGGGATCCTGACAGGCTGCCTGCCTCTGGGTCCCGAACCGGAGCTGACACCCATGGAAACGGGGCGCCGGAGCCCTGCCTGAAGAGCGGAGCGGAGAGCGGGCTGGGGCTCCGGCTCGTCCTCCAGCCCCGGCGGCGGCAGGATGCGGGCTGCAGGAGAGCCTTCCCAACCGGGAACCGGCGCAGCATCAACAGCGACCACCCCAAGAAAATCACCGAGAGCTCTCATTTACACATTAAATATACATATTTATCTCCCGCAATTGAAAAAAAAATGAACCGTTTCCTCTCAGCGACCTAACTAGCATTGTCCAAAACGACCTTCTCACGGGATGTTTTGTTGCAACCGACACACACACTGCATGGACCTGCTGGCGAGGCTCTCGACACGGTCAAAAAGAGAGGGGGTTTGCACGCAGGTACACGGCACATTCCCGTGAAGCTGCGTTTTCCTGGCAGGGCAGCAGCCCCTCCGAGCCAGCCCCACGCATTTTAGCACCTCCCGCACTCCGCCGTGCGAGGTTGGGGCGGCCAGCGCTGCCGCCAGAACCCCTCTGCCTCCTCCGCCGGCGACAGGCGAGCGGAAATTCACAGGTAGAACAAAACATCCGCGCCGGTGCCCTCCGCCAGCCCGCCGGCGGGGCGTGGGGGGGATCCCACAGGGGACCCCGCGGGCGCCACCGGGGCCGGGTCGAGCACAGAGCCGCAGGGCCGGGGCTGCTGTGTGAGGGGAGGGGAGGAGAGCGGAGAGGAGGAG
>JANRGW010041885.1:9265-20173 GCA_024733675.1 Psilopsiagon aymara | reverse complement strand
TAACACCGATGTCTTCAGTTGCTGCTCAGTAATGTTTACTCTGACCAAGGACTTTCTGAGCCTCATGCTCTGCCAGGAGGGAGGGGAAGCCGGGAGGAAGCAGAGACAGAACACCTGACCCAAACTGAGCAAAGGGGTATTCCATACCACAGCACATCATGCCCACTGTATAAACTGGGGCAGTTACACAGACAGGTTAGATCACTGCGGGGTCAGGCTGGGTATCGGTCAGTGGATGATGAGCACTTCCCTTGTTATTTCCCTTGTCATTATTATCATTGGTGGTAGCAGCAGTGGTCTGTGTTATACCTCAGTTACTGCACTGTCCTTATCTCAACCCATGGGAGTTGCATTCTTTCGATTCCCCTCCCCATCCCTCCAGGAGTGGGAGGAGGAAGAGGGGGAGTGAGCTAACGACTGCATGGTCAATTTACAGCTGAGCTTAAACCACGACACATGTTCTTGTCAACTCGCTTGAGTTAGTATCATGTTTAGGGAAGCTTTGCAGACACTGCTGAACTTTGCCGTGAATGCATCTCCTCATTCCACTTCATCCTGAAGATAGCCAGAAGACTACATGTCTAAGCTATTGTCTACACCTTGCTAGTCATACCCCTTCCTTATCCCAGCATTAAGACAAAAGAGAAAGAGAAAATAAGTGCTGCCAGGCCTCAGTTATGGATAAGTAACAGATGGGTGGTTTATCCATCTGCTGCTGAACCCTCCTGGTGGTGCAGAGACATCTCCATCAGACACAACATGCCACCACTTTGCTCCTTACAACCGATATTGTGTGAACTGAACTGTATGATTTCCAGGGCCAGGTGAAAAGTTACTTAAGCCACATGTAGATAAGTCCTCTGAGACGCAGAAGTGCTAGGAAGCAAAAGGAAAAACAGGTAAGAAGCTCTGCATAGAGACTCCCAGACCTGCTAAGATGGGCATTGTTCATCACTGGAAGGCCCAAATGTTTCAGTGCAGACTGTGCAGGCACATCTCCATTGTGCTCCCAGCGCATGCAAGAGCTACCTCATTTTTTGTTTATATCTGATTATCTCTGCTCCTCTTCGTAGATAAAAGAAATATTGAAAATGCCAACATTTACTTTCAATTCTTCTTACCCAAGTCTCCCTCTTAGCTGGTAAGTGCTGCACAGTCCCTGTTTTGCCATGTATAGCAGTAGTGTGTGAATAATAAATAACAATGATATGCTTTCAGCTAGAAAATAAACCCCATATGTGTCCTCAAGTCTCTCTTTTCTCTTGAAGAATTCATGCAAACATTGGTTCCAGAGACTGTTATAATCCTGTTTACTTGTCAATGCTTGGAGTGAGCATGTAATTACAGTTCCACTGTAAGATACTTAACATGTAATTCAATGGCAAAGAGCTGCCACGTTATTATAGTCTTCTAAGGTTGGATTTCTGCCCTGAAACTAAATTAGTCCCAACGATTTCTGCTGAGGAGGATAATTTAATGCAAATATTATCAAGAGCATTCCAAAAACCAGATTTCACCCAGAAAAAAAAAAAAAAAAAAAAAACAAAAACCACAAGTAACTAATTTACCTTTTTTTAAGCTTTTTTTGCCACCAGTTTTCTTGGATTTGTATCTTCCTAGATAGGAAAAGGGTTTGTGTTTGAGTAGGGTGCAAAAGTGTAATCAAAGAAACCCTGGGAATCAATTCTGTCCTTGGAGACAGACACAAAACCTTTGCAACGTGTCTCTTACAGTGATTCCCAGTGGTGCAACTTCGATGTCAATACTGAGCTAAAAGAAGATTATAGGAGTATCTGGCCTTTGCTCACTTATTCAGCCCGGTGCAGCTATGTCTCTAGGATCTCCTGTTGAGCTACTGCCTGTCATACCATCATCATCAACAACATTAATTGGGCCCTGCCTTTAAAATAATCCATCCTCAGCACCGCAACACTTAGCAGTCCTAAGGACCTGTTCATACAAGACTCTCAGAGGGCTTTACATGTCCTGGCCGCTTAAGCAATACAATATGCCCAAGAATTTGGTCAGAAGCACAATGGGGGTAGCTGTGTTTGTCCCAGTAAAGCTACACACTTGCCTATGGCCACAGCCAAGGCTGCTCAAGGAGGAAAGGGGGGACTCCAGCTCTTGACTGTGTCATTTTCCCATATCTTGCTATGAGCCTCAGTTTCCTTTTCATAAAAGAAGCTTTGGATTTTCAGTTGGCAGCGTGACACCAGCCATGAGACCCATATGGTACAAATGAGTTATCTACAGCAGTGGCGATGCCTGGGTGCTCTTTACCACCTTTCAGCAAGGTTGCTGTCTCAAGCCATTCCCTGAATCTTTTAGCTCCTTGCCAGCCCTTTCAGTACAAACCCAACATAGGCTGTTCTGCATTGTGTTGCCCTCTCAAGCCATTCCCTGAAGCTCCTTTTCAGCCCTTTCAGTACAAACCCAGCTCAGGCAGTTCTGTTACAGGGCGTAGAGGCCACAACAAGGCAAAGAGTCCACAGGAGCCACACAAAGACGGGCAGAAAGCCCCTGAAGCTCAGAGGAAGGAGAGCAGAGGAATGAATGCATCACCGGGAGCACGGGGGACCCCGGGCTGCCAGCAAGACCAGGTGTGCATCGGCAGGCAGGGAGAGTGTGGCCATGAGCCGGTGATGACAGCTCGGGGTCCCTGTACATGAGTTCTTGGGGTCTCACGTGCATCTGTTGAGGGGTTTGGGGGATAATTAAGCAGGTGGGCTGTCCAGCATGCCTGCCAAAGCCAGGCCTGCTGGAAGAGGGTGTAACCCTACAGAAACCATGCAGGCGTGGGGATGTATATGTGACATCCTCGCCCTTGCATGCACACAAACATATGGGGAAGAGGGAAGAGGCAAGTAGCTTGCATGCATTTGTAGAAGTACAAGAAGATCCCAGGAAGAGAGATGTGTGATATGGAACGCAGAACCTGAGAGCCACTATATGCCCCTTGGAAAATGCTTTGTGGTTTAGCCCTCCTCTTTGCTTTTCTCCGCTCTTCTTTAGGAAGAGCGCTCTGATGGGCAGTTATAATAGCCGGCTTCATACAACGGTTACATTGTGCCATCTTCTGGTTAAAGGATGTGGTCTCTCTCCCTGCTTAAGTGGAGCATAGAAGAAAAGCTTTCTTCTGAAGCCTTCAAGAAGTGAGATCTGGAGATGTCCGGGCAGCTCTGCTGCTGTGGTGTAACAGCATTACCTGGAGAAATGTACCGCAAGCACAAGGCAGAGTTAGTGGGGATCATAGGGATGTAGGAGCTGTCAAACACAGCCCTGGTCTGCCAACCCTGCTGGTCTTGCCTCCAGGAGGAATGATGCTTCAGCGTATCTCTTCAATGTGACACTGAGATACCCCTATATCTATTTGGGCAGCTGTGTGGCTATGAACCTCGTGTAGGTGATGGGCAAAGGCAAATGAAAGTGAAAAAGAAAGTAGGCTCAGCAGGGTCCTCAGAGACAAAACATGCCCATCTCTCTACTAAGGAAGATCATAAATATCTATTAATGCATTAGGACACATGTTTGGAGCAGGTGCCAATTACTCATATGGGGAACTGGATGTTCCCAATGCACCCTTTGTTGCAGAAAAGCAAAGCTACGCAACTGCAAAGGTATATGTGATGTTGGAAAAGAGCTCCTCAAGGACAAATAGCTGGTCTGAATGTGCAAGCCTAGGCTTGATGAGAAAAATTAACTGACAAACCCTCTTGTTTTTCAGCAGCACAGTTTAGAATATGAGTCTAAAACATGGCCCCTGAAAGTGGAGCAATTTCCAACACTGCCATATCACGCCCAGCTCTGAGCTCACTTGCACCAACGTAGCTCGCTGGATTGCAACAGCAATATTTCTCTGCCTCGCAGGATCTTTTCACAGAAGTAGGTGTGCAGGATGATGAGTTCAAAAGGAGCTAATTAGGCACAGATTAGACAGACAAATTAGAAACAACGACTTCACTAAATACTGGTTAAACAAACACAGCTTCAGGGAGGATCCATGCTAGGGATTGTCAGCAGCAGCACGAGCTGGATGAATTAGGTGCACAGTGGCTCCCACCAAAAAGCTGGCATGTAATGATGTTGCCACAGGAAACAGTATGAAAGAATGAAATCATCTCCTGTTCCAAGAAGGAGAAATAGCCACTGCATTTCAGGTATTGCAGAGTATAGAACTTGACAGACTGGTGGCTGCAAGCATTTGCTGTCTCAGTAATGCTAAATTACTTGCTTGCAATGAGCTCCACAAATGTGTTTAGTCTCAAAATGTCTTTTTATAGTGCTCTGAAGTTTCAAGTAAATCAAGATAGCGGCGAAAGCAGCCTGCTGATGTTACACACAGGTATCAGCCAGCGCTGCACTACCATTCCATTCTGAAGTGGGAGAAGAAGAGAGAGCTTTACAAGATTTAGATGACTTCAGTCTAGACTGCCCACTTATAATCTGCCTACACTTACACATATTGCGTATCTACTTGCCCAAGTCTGTCATCTTGAGGAGATATGGGAACACGTCCAGATTTTTAAGTCATTTCATAGATCTGTACCCTCAGTGATCTGGCACATGAGCAATCGGGAGCTTGGATTGCACCATGCTGCAGGCCAGTGGTACGTGATGTCCCTATGGAGAGCAGGAAGATGTTTCTAAGGATAAGCTTACGCTTGTCATCAACAGCAGAAGAAGGATTTTGGACCTAAAGTTGGATGCGCAGTGGACTGAGATAAGAACTGAAGCATACAACCATCTCACAGCAAGGCTGCTGTTATCTAGTCATCTCTCAAGAATGAGCAAGTCCCTCCCTAAAGTTGCATCATTGCTTGAACACATTAGTAATAAAATATGAAGCGATTTTCCTGCCTGCAAGCATACCAAATATCAGTCCTTATATACCAGATTTTAAACTTTGCAGCATTCTGGTCATTTCTATGCCTACATTTCTTAGCTTGCACAGGCCAAGAGCAGTTAAAACATTCAGGATGGAGTCTGTCAGGGCTGTAAGCTTCCGAGAGCAGCAACCTGAACTTGTATCTCTTTCATCATTTACTGCAAATTTCACATTTTCTTTGGACTCATTTCTTGCCCAGACCTGGGTTGCTGCTCATTCATTGCTGCCACACTTCTCTCTACTACAGTTTGGCTCTGTCCTCCTCCGCTTTCTGCACCCCAAGATTTTCTGCCAGGTCATCAGCACTGATGAAGACATCCACCCTCAATGTATTTTGCAGGATCCCATGGCTCATGGCCTCCCTCTCCTTTCCTGGAGAACAATCCCACTTCATCCCTGTCTCCATTTTCTACTCTGATCATGTCATGAGATTTAGACCCATCCCTCCCTTTGTCCTTTCACTACTGTCATCTGCAATACTCCAACATTTCACCACAGAGCATTCCCTGCCACCAGATCCCTATTCACCACCCCTGGCAGTGCTGCCTGCTCTCAGCATTCCATCAGCCCATGAATCTCCCTGATACCCGCTGGGACCAAGAGAAAGAGCAAGTCCCCAGATGACCAGGAACTGGCCTGGTCTTGGAGGCATGAAATAAGAGTCACCTCCACTACTGACCTCCTTGGCACCCTGTTGCACCCTGGGGAGCTCACCAATAGCAACAGCTCCTTTCTCCGGGATAATATATAGTCTGAGCAAGTGTATTTTTAACCACTTAGTATTTTTATCCAGTTTCTAGGATAGCACAGTATCAAATACCCTGCTGAATCCCAAATATGTGATGGCTGCACTAGATTCACTGCACCTACTAAATCAGAAAGACAATTATACATTTGTTTGGCATGATCTATGTTGAATGCACCCATGTTCTTTGCTGGCTATTGGATGCTTTTCTGCTGAATGTAAGCAAACTCCTTCAACACTGGAAAGCCTAAACACTTCCCCAAAACAGAGAACAAGATAATAACACAGAAGATGCCACGACCTGATTTCATGGTCTTTTTAGAGGCAGGTACCATATTTATTTGCTGTCAGTCTGCAAACGCCTCTGACCTGGAGATTGATTGGCTTAATTTTCACTGGCAGGTTGTTTTTCTCACTAGATGCCTGATCTTCTCATGTTGTCCGATTCCCATTGACAGCAGAGAGAATGTTGGCTGATCAAGGGCTAGAGGACACAGCCCTGGGTTTTTGAGCTCCCCTGGGTGCATTTCAGCTGTTGATTTATGTGAGAAATGGTCAGTTTGGCTTGGTGGAGAAACAAAAACAAAAAGAAAAGGCAACTGAAGACACAATGGTCACGTCGTTGTTGAAATGTTCTTCTCACTTCAGAAACAACAGTCTGTGCCCAATGAAGTGATAAGTGGGGACAGACATTAAGCCAAAATAAACCTCCTTATCTTAAAAAAAGAATTCAGCTTCCTAAAGCCAACCTGGATCTGATCTGTGTGAACAAGGAGAGAAAGTGCAAGAAAGCTGAGATATTTCTTAGAATAATATTACTGTAGGACCCAACAAAGAGTAAAGTCTGCTCGTGGGACAAAAGCTATTTACAATCAGCACTGACATTATGCCCAGGAGAGGTCAGATGGAGAGCAGGACACTAACCTTTCTACATCTTGCACGTTTAATTTACAAACACAGGCAACTCTCCTGCCGGGAGATACTTTGGCCGGACATCAAACACCAAGAGGTTCTCATTGTCTGTGAACTTCCCTTTAAAAGCAACAAGACTCCTCCCAGCATGTAAGGTTAAAGGCTTTTGGTTAAAAACTGTGCATTGGACCAAACTCACCAGCTCCACTGAGACAAGAAGGATGATTCCCAGTGTGTGGCACTGAGTAAGGGGCTTCATTTCAAGCCCCGACCCTGTAAGAGACTTCTTTGGTGTCTTTCCCCACCAAATTTTCCTTCTTCTTTTAATCCCATTCCTTATGGTGGGATTGAAATAACAAAGTTAAACTTTAGTATATTCTTCGTTATAAATCCTTCTTGGTCACCAAGTCAAACCCTCAGGTGCTGTAAACAGGCATAACACAAGAAAAAATCAATTCAGGGGATTGGAACTAGAGGACATTTAGAGGACATTTTTGGTTCCTTCCAACCATTCTATGATTGCATATTTCTATGATTAGGCTTTGCCACTGACTGTATGGCAAAGAAGATGTCCCACACCATGCCTTGAACTCATTCTTCATTCCAGGATACACACAGATACCTATTTAGGTGCATGCATACCAGCCTGTGCGTACTAGCTCCATTTTTATCTTTTAGTTAACACAACAAATCAGGAAAAACAGGGAAAAAGGAGATGTCATGACATAAAACCTCCAGGAGCACTGTGACTTCTGCATATGAGAAGTCATCCATTTGCCACCATGGGCCACCACCCTTCAGCCAGCCTGTCTTTTGTTCTCCAGGTTAGTAAGAAACTGGTCCAGCACAAGATTTTGCCTAACAGATAAGCTGTAAACTGAAATGTCCACCTAGAGGTTCACACAGGCTGCTTAAGGACTCTAAGGCTTCCACTGTCACAGAACCCCAAGGGAGGGCTGTACCAGTTGTAAGCCCCACAACTGCCTCACTCTCCTCTTCCACTCCAAGTTTACAGCAGCGTTGTCTGCAAGTGAACAATGCTGCTGGTGCATCATGACACACCTGAAGGAAACCTTGGACTGTTTGAGAGATGCTATTATTCACATGGCACCAGCAGTGGATAAACTGACATCTCCATATTATAAATGTAGGGCTATGAGGGCTGACAATGCAATGCAGTCTCATAGGAGCCAAATCTATCACTGAGCTCACACCAAGAAAGGCCTGCATCTTTGCCAAGTATTTTGCAGAGGAAGGAGAAGGTCTTATCCTGGGACACTGTTTCATAGCAAGGCAGAGTAGAAATGACACTTTAGGTATGCCCACTTTGCCTGGGCACTTTCTGGAGTTTGATCTAATGGTGTTACCCCCTTTAAAGCTCACATCCAACTAGTATGTGTGCTGGAAGAAGTCCAGCCCCATCATCAAACTGTCCATGAAGGGAAGGCACTAATGAAGCAGAGCATCCTCTGGGAAAGGCTCTTTCTCCTTTTCTGACTTGCAGTCTCTCAACACTCTTTCAATCATATGACACACTCGGCAGTAATGTGGCCTGAATTGTTGCTCCTCAGGGGTCTGTCTGCCAAGAAAACTGAGGAATGACTCATGTCGTGGCACTGGGAGCAAGGGGCGGGCAGGACCTAGAGTTGACTAATGATTCAAAAGCAGTTTTACTTCCAAAGGAGGATGGGTCAATCCTACACACAATGCAGGAAAAGGGCTTTGTAGGACATCAGGATGATGGAGCAATGCTAACAGTGGAGAAATTCATCCCAGTCCTAAGGCAGAGACCGCATTGCCATGATGAAGAATGAGATACGCATCTGATCCACCAGGAACAGGGAGACTCAGAGGATATGGATGGCTCAAAGCTGAACAATATCACTAGAAAATACATCAGGGCTGTTTGGTAACAAACTGAAATGGGGTTTGGAGGTTTCTTCTGAACTTATTCCTAAATTAGAGGAAAGACCAAGTGGTGGAGACCTTCAAGAAAATGATGGCTCTTCCTCAGTCAGAGGAGGAGAATTCCTTAGACCTGCACTGTATTCCCTCCCCATGGAGATGATCTGTGAACCATGCAATATCTGTGTTGGAGAGACACAGATCAGATATCATTAAATATTTTGGGGAGATGCCCTCACTGAACCCTTGAAAGTGGCTGCACAAGGGGAAGAATATGTCCCTTTGCTTACCCAAATATTTGCTTTACATCCATGACTTTAGCCATAACACACTGTCCTTTAATGGAGCCCAAGTGGCCCATCTTCTGCACCTTCTTGCTGCTTAAGAAGTCACACAGAAAAACACTGTTGCTCCTTTCCTATCCCCTGTCCAAAGGAAAGAGTGAAGTAGGGGAAGATGCAAAAACTGCTGTAAAACCAGAGGCTCCTTCTTACATCTCCGTTCATCTGTTTTCTTGCATATCTTGGTCCATTGAAGTCACATTCTGTTATACATACTAGCCTTCTCCAACCCAGCCTGGGCATCTTACAGGAGGCAATAGCACATCAGGAAAGGACTATGTGAGTTTCAGGAGAAAACAGGCAAGTTGTAGAGAAATCATACCCAAAGAGGCAGCTTTGCCTAATGCAGAATGTATACAGAAACTAATACAGAATATGTGGCTGTTCTTACACGACACTTGACACTGCTGAAAGGAGTATGGAATGGGAAAATAAAACACCCGCCACCCCTCCACTTAGAGCCAGCACTGAGCATGTCCAACTGCTAAACTGGAGACAGCTCACCAGCTATGGGGCACTGGGTCAGGCTGCAGATCCCTCTGGGCTGGTAAGCATCAAGAAAAGCAGGATGAGGTGAGCATAACCCCATCCAGTGCAGGGCTGGCACACAGAGGATGAGGCTGGCTGCTGGTGTAGCTAAAGCAGGGATGGGGTTTGCATTTGGCAGGGAGTGGAGGGGTTGCTGTGCCATTGCATCAGGGCCAGCTGCTGAGACGATGTCTGAACCCAGGCACTGATTAGAAGTTATCCCAGACAAAGCAGGGTGAGGGCAAGGCAGGGAGAAGCGAATGATGGATTAACCCGTTTTGAGTCACACTCTCCCTATAAAGAACAGGTTATGTTCTGCTCCAATGCTGAGTTACGCTAACAGGCATTGCTGAGACAGGGCCTGGGAAGATTTATTTATCTTGAATCCCTTTAAACATTTCAACACCCCGTGGCTGTGCACCCAGCAGGCCTGTGAAATCACATGCCTTGCAGTTCCTACACTCTCCCTGCTCTTTCCTCCTGGCTGTTTCACTCCTTCCTTGCTGCAAAGCCAGACTGCTTGTCAAAATCAAGCCATAGGAGGCATGCACTTGGCTTTCCCCCTGTGCTTATCTGGTAAGGCCCTCATCCTGCATGGCGATGGTGGGACCTCTCATAAGCACGTAACCAGTGCTAAAAGACCCTGTTGCCTCTTATTTTCTTGAAGGTCCAATGGCAATATGGATACAGCGTGGCTTGCACCCTTCAAATCATGTTGATTTTGGAGTGCCTTGTGCTGCACATGGGGTGAGGATTTGCATGCCTTGAGAGGGGCTCCTGCATCTGCAATCCATCACTCACAGACCCAGCCGAGGAGCCCAAGCGATACAGCCCATTTGTTAACTTTGCCATCGTGCTGACTAATGAACCACAGCGGGGATGGTTTATTGGCTAACCCTGATTCACACAGGGGCCCCAGCACTCTTGTTTCCATTCTTTCTTTGGAGGGTGCACTGAAACCATCAGGGCTCTCTGTGGGAACAGGAAGCTGTTAGCTATGCGCAAGATGCTTCACCAACTTCAGGAGAGTAGCAAAAAAATGGGAAAGGACAGCAGTTTATCCCAAAGACTTCCTTGCAAAGGGAACAGCCAAAGCACACAGACTTGCCCAACTCTTCCGTCACTGGATGGATTTTTCTTGCCATTGAAATTAAAGGGCTTGCAGCTCAGCCTTGTCCTTCTAAGTTGCCCTCATTAAAAAAACATCTTCCCCCCACATCCAGAAACACGGCATTCAGCAAAGATTCATTGTCATGAGAGGTAGAAATTTCAGGCTCCTTCCTCCCAGGCATTCTCAGTGTCTTCAGTGAACGGCACACTCCTCACCACACCACCCGGTACGTGCTGTGCTCCTCTATCATGCTGTTTCTACCATTACAATATGCACCATTCGGAACAATTTCATCCAAAGATCTCAAAGTGCATTACAAGGTTTAGTTACTTAAGCCACTGAAGTATTATTACATCTCTCTTATGGAAGAGAAAGCCAAGCAAAGATGTTAAATGACTTGCCAAATGTAATATGAGTCAGTAGCTAAGTTGGGAAAAGAACCCAGGAGTCCTGACTCTTAACCCATGGCTGTAAACCA